>JBAKBP010010765.1:60000-76030 GCA_037953745.1 Lithodes maja | reverse complement strand
CTACGATCAAGAATCCCGAATATGTATTGCCGATCCAGCCGTAACAACCTGTAAAATACGGCGCGGGTGGTTGTGGTTCAGGGAGTTAATGCAACAAGGTCATACCCGCTTGTAAGAATGAAGGTGGAAGTTGATGGTGTGACTCGGGACCTGGATGTAGGAATTGTGGAGAAGTTACCTGTTGGGGGCGTCAACCTCCTTCTCGGCAACGACTTTGCGGGACCTACTTCTGAGGCTCCACCCTTGGTCGTTGCCGAGAAGCCGGCCGACGTGAGTAGGGAGGAGCAGGAGTGGGTTGAGAAGTGTCCGGTGCAGCCTATGGCATGTGTTGTCACCGGAGATCCTGCATCCAGGGAGTCGCATTCTGGTCAACAATCTTTAGTTCAGCGGAGGAAGGGTACCGAGAAGGGGTTGAAAGTTGATGCGGTTGAGAGTTCAGTATCAGCGGACATTCTCGGGGACTCATTATTAGGACCACATTTCGAGTCTAGAGAAGACCCATTAACTGTTCCTGAGAAGGCAGTGGATGGGCTTAAAAAGACGATGAGACAGCAACGGTACGCAGAGAGAGAGCAATGGGAGGCCAAATTTAATGTAGGAGGGGGGCATGAGTTGTTTCGCAAACACTTGGATAGGCTTGCTCCTTCGGACATTCGTAAGTTGCAATTGGAAGACCCGGAGGTTCTTTAATGTGGTACCGGTGCTGTCGAGTTGAAGGAGGACAGTGTTGCACAGTCGAGAGATGTAGCAACGAGGTACCCTGACGCGTACCCTATGAGAAATGGGTCAGCGAAGACGGTGGTCCGAGGCTTGCTAGTGTATTTTTCCCGGTATGGTTACCCGCAGGAGATTCATGTTGTTTTGTTTGCTGCACGGGAGGTACCTGGGGAAAGTTTGGGATTCAGCCCTAATGAGCTTGTCTTTGGCCACCGTGTCAGAGGGCCTCTCCATATGGTTGAAGAAGTATGGGAGGGCGCAGAAAAACCTTGTTCTATGCTCAAGTGTGTCCTCAACAGTCGAGAACGGATGTTGCGCAGTCTGGAGTTGGCTGGCCGTAATTTGACTAGCTCTCAGGCCCTCATGAAGGACAGGTACGACCTCAAGGTTGAACTCAGGGAGTTTCACGTGGGTCAGGAGGTGTTGATTCTACTGCCCCTTGTAGGTCACCCCTTATCCGCGAAGTACACTGGTCCTTATAGGGTGGTGGAGGAGCTATCGGACCTGGTTTACTTGGTAGCCACTCCAGACAGACGGAAGCGCAATCAGTTATGTCATGTTAATCCCATGAAGGAGTATGGGAGGCACCCCCCTGAGCCTCTCACTGTGCCTGTGATGACGTTTAGCAGTCAAGGTGGAGAAGGAGAACGGGACAGTCAAGCTCAGGTGGAGGATAACTGGAAGGATAAGAAGTTCAATTGGGCACCTGAGTGTGAGAAGGTGTTTAGAGAAGTAAAACACCTGTTGTGCACTCACCCGATCCTCAGGGCCCCTGACTTTAGCCTACCTTTCCAACTAGCAACGGAGGCTAGTGGTGTGGGGGCTGGTGCCGTCCTTGTGGAAAAGGACGATGATGGGCTGGAGCATCCGGTTAGTTTCTGCTCGGTGAAGTACAATTCGGCCCGGGAGAGCTGCTCTGTTGTCGAGGAGGAGCTGCTGGCGGTTGTACTTGCTCTGAGGCATTTCGAGGTCTGTGTTCCAGCCTATGGTCCGGTCGTTGTAGTTTACCCAGATCATCACCCTCTCAAGTTCTTGGACCAGTTTCACAATCGGAATATGAGGCTGACCAGGTGGTCACTAAGGTTATTGGTATATAACCTGGACATACGCCATATTGCCGGTTGTGACAACGTGGTTGCAGATGGTCGTTCAAGGGTATATGATCCTGGGTAGATTGACACACGGGTAGCCTCCTGCTTTAGTTTGAATAGTATTTTGCGCTTGGTGCTTGTTGGCTCGCGGTTGTAGCCCAGCGTATTGGGTCGTAAAGCAGGAGTTGAGCGTTTGGTATAGAAGAAAAAACTAGGCTTGCCCCTATAGTGCAGCCGAAATAAACAAATTAAAAACATAAAAAATCAAATAAAAAAACTTTCTTTGATAGTTGAATTTTTTCAGTATGTTATAGCAGTAATTCTGAGTTGCACTCCTCTCAGAATGCTGGGCTAGAGAAGCTTGCTTTTGAGGAGCATAACTACATATAATTTAACCTATTGTGTTGGGAGGGTTATAATTTTGAAAAAAATGTTTTGTTGAAGAACTGTGCCAGATATTTTACTGCCGCTGGGTGATGGGAAGTGGAGATATAGCATGGGTTCTAACCATCAGATTTTTGTGAGCCTTGGGGCCTCTGAGAAAAATCTTGGGGGGGGGGTGTGACGTTAACCACTCCGTTAGAACCGCATGGCTTGTCCTACAGTGACTCGCTAGGATCGCCAGGGCAGTGGATGGGGCTACAGTTTATGTATTAGAGTGTGCTTTATTTCATATGAAAGCTTGTGTCATGGGCAGTCCAGAAAGGCTCTTTGTTTTCGCCCATGTCAAGGCTTTATATATCTAATTGTAAAGTATATGTTTTATCATTAACTAGTAATGATTGGATCTGGGAGAGAGAGAGAGAGTAGAACAGAGTGAGAGGGGGCGCGCAGTGTTTTTTGTCCCGCTCGATGACGTCACGGCTGGCTGCCTCGCGGGGGTTGGTGGAGAGAGGCCCTTACCATGCTGCAAGCTCTTGCTAGGGGTTAGATGACTTGTAACCGCTGTTTTCCCACGCGGCTCGAGCTAGTGCGAGTATATATACAGTTCCTCGCCACTCTCTCCCTCAGATCTGGTTTCTAGAACACACCCATCTTTTTTCCCTTGCTATCTGTCCCCACTCCGTACCTGAGAATCTTTTCCTCTGCCTATCTCTCTCATTTTCCATATCTTTCACCACCTTTTATTAATAGTATACCCCCTCTGGTTAACTCTGCAAAATCAGCTTCATGCTGGCCAGTTGTATTGTGTGTTAAGGTCTGATATAGCCTATGTATGTTAGTTGTTAAGATAAGTGGATCACGAAGCATTGGTTGGCATTTATATTGTTTAGTACTGCTTCCTTTAGTTATTAGTGTTCTGCTGGATTAGATAATGCTAGACTAGGAGTCTGATATTATAGGTATTGTTTCCTATGAGTGCTGGCTTCAGTTAAAAGTGGCACGACATACCTGAGAACTGGAGTTGATTGAGTAAATTCTAGTCTGTGTGCCATTGAGAGTAGAGCATGCACGAATGAGGGTTTTTTGCCTATACCATTCTGCACTGTTTTAGTCTCGATTGTTTGTCTTTGAGGTACGCCAGGAGAACGCTTAATACTTCGGTATTAAGGTTTCTCAAGAGAGCTACCCTTCATTATAACGTAATATTTGACGCACAGACTTGAGATTTGCACTAGGCTATGCCATGCGCACCAGTATCTCGTATCATTGACTCTACTAGACTTTATCAGTCACAGTAGACATTAAGTATATTAACCTAATTACTCTTTTTATGCATACCCATTTATGATTACACAAGCATTTCGCAGCCTAGTTTGATGTATTGAGACACAAACGACTTAGGCTCTTTTTGTTGATAGGAATACTGTATTGTCGTGGCGATTATTATTAGTGTTGTAGTGTTTAGGATATTCTTGGCTCCGACGGCATTATATATTCTGCCTTTTTGTGTGCATAGCCTGCACGAGCATTGTTCCGCTGCCTGCCTTTTTGGGTTCCATTTCCGATACGAGCATCTTTATAGCATCTAACATTTAACCTCTGAAGTGCGCACGGGGGTAATTGAAAACGTCCCCCTGTGCTGACGTATTTGAGGTGTTTCCGTCACTAAAATATTCATTGTACCATTAATAGCATTAATAATTATCCATATGCGCCTATTATGGGTTGATTATAAAGGTATTAACCTGAAACAACAATAAAACGAGTGAAAACAGCGTTTGGATGGTCAAAATCGGAGATATAGCCCGCGAGTTGTATAATGTATGGGTGAGGCAAGCTACCTTCCCGCCAATTTCCCCCAAGGCCACTGAGACACAGTCGATCGATACTCTCTCTCTCTCTCTTGCACTCGATTGCCATCAGTGATGACAACACCCTGCTTGCAACTCGCTAATGTTAGCACGAAAATATACCTCAGAATAAGGGAATAATAGGGAAAATAGGTGATAACTGAAGGATAGGAGGAAAGTGGGGAAGGAGGGGAGGTAGAGGACTGAGATTTTGCATGGCCCAGGGGCCCCAAAAAAATAAAAAAATAAAAAAATAAAAATAATTTTTTTTTTTTTTTTTTCGATGTCAAAAGTTGATTTTTAATTTTACTTACTCAGGAGAGTCTTCCCGCAGTCCGCCGGGGGAACTCTTAAGAGTCTCCCCGCAGCTCCCGGGTTAAAGAAGATTCCTTGTTAGTGTTGAAGGACTTTAGTGCACTTTCTTACATGCAGGAGTGCCTGACATTTATTGATTAAAGTAACGTAAGCTGTAACTTCTCTTACCACCTTACTTTGCATACCATAACCAAGCACCTTCGGTTATAGGTAGTAAGTAATAGGCTGTTTTCACATAACATTAAGCCTAGAGTAGACGCACATTTATTGAGAGTTTGATAGCCTATTATTGCATATAGAACTCTGTCGAGTATTTGTGTTCTTTGTTCACTGGGAATATACTTCAGAGGTTGGAGCTAGCGCTTTCCGTTGTAACATTTATGCCATTACTAGTCCAATGAATAGGAGCCCTGATATATTTGAACCCCAGTCGTAACAACTTCTTAAAACAGTAGGCTGAATGGGGCCGAACGGATACAAGGCAAAGAGAGAGGGAGAGAAAGAGAAAATAAAACAAGTGAGGTGGGCTCAATTAAGCCGTAATTCGTAAACGTACAGCAAGGACATTGCCAATCTCCAAATTAAGGGGAGAAGGGTCGTTTTTCTGGTCCCCTTTCTTCCTCATGGTTAACCCCATTAGTTTTCATATTTTATGACGTTCGGCCAATTAGTTTGGCGATTTTAAGACATTTCACCCCATTTCGTTGTCAATATTAAGACTTTTCGTGTCATTTAGGCGTTGAGTTTTTCCTGGCTAGCAATAGCGAGCTTGTACTTATCGAGAAACCGGCGTTTGGCCAGGATATTTTTCTATCGAAAAATGTACTAATTGGTCTTGAAGGAGGGTGTTGGGGGTGCTTTACATGCATGATGGAGGTCTAGGGATTAAACTAAATAAAGCATAAACAAATATATAAATGAGCAAATATTACGCCCATCCCCCCTTAAGGGGAAATGGACCGTTTGTTTGGTCATTCATTCCTTTATTTCTTAGTTTCCTCACTAGACCTCCATCAAACTTAAAACAAAAAACTCTAGAACCCCCTTCAAGATAAATTTGTACATTTTCGATGAGATGGGTTGGGTATGAGGGGGGATCTGCTTGGTGTGGGCCAATCGGCGCTTTGCAGACCCCCGTAATCTTGTGTTGATCTATGACCGGTTTGGTGAGGTCAGTCCTCAAGGCATTAGTGAGTTGGGTCTATAATTAGGCCTTGTAATTGGAGTTGGGTGTGACAGGGATCTGCCTTGTGTGGGCCGATCGGCTTTCTGCAGACTCCCGTTTTCTTATGTTCTTATGTTTGTGCCATGAAATATATGGAAAAAGTTTTCGGATAATCTCGCCGAGGTATCCGCCGAACCATCGCTTAATTTGCCGAAGACGTCACAGAACATACGCCGAGGATTCGTTCATCCTTCGCATTATTTTATTCAAATGTGACCGTTCTCACCGAGTTCATCGGCGAACCATCGCTCAATTTGCCGAAGACGTCGCATAATGTCGCCGATTTCGTCGTATCCATCGGCGACATCGTCGCCGAGTGTAAACTTGTCAACGTTTTTGAACGGTCAAAATCGTTGACATCGCACAAATTAGTTGCAAATTGACAAAACTACGTCCTCGGCGACGAAAATCGTATGAAATCACATCAGTGGGAATGGGGAATTACCCTTTCTCTTCAAATCACTGCCAGTTACCCTTTCTCTTCATAGCATTAACATTTTCCCTTTCTCTTCATAGCATTAATATTTACCCTGTCTGTCATAGCACTAACATTTTCCCTCTCTTCCTAGCTCCGCCATCCTCCCTTTCTCCTTATAGCATTACCATTCTCACTTTCTCTTCATAGCATTGACATTTTCCTTTCCTCTCCATAGCATTACCATTTTCCCTTTCGCTTCATAGCATTTCCATTTTCCTTTTCTCTTCATAGCATTGACATTTTCCCTTTCTCTCCATACCATTTCCATTTTTTTCGTTGTCTTTACAATATTGGGTAGCATTGGCACTTGTCTTTATTTCCTTAGTTGTAGTATTTTGCCTTTTAGTTCTTCATACCATTGCCATCTTGTTTCCTTTTTCTTCATAGCGATACCACTTGTGTATTTATAGGACTTACTATTGTTTTTCTCTTTATAGCACTGTTACTATTGTCTTTATCTTTATATCACTGTTATTATTGTCTCTCTTTATAGCACTGTTACTTGCCTTTCTCTTTATAGCACTGTTACTTGCCTTTCTCTTTATAGCACTGTTACTTGCCTTTCTCTTTATAGCACTGTTACTTGTCTTTCTCTTTATAGCACTGTTTCTTGTCTTTCTCTTTATAGCACTGTTACTTGTCTTTCTCTTTATAGCACTGTTACTTGTCTTTCTCTTTATAGCACTGTTACTTGTATTTCTCTTTATAACACTGTTACTTGTCTTTCTCTTTATAGCACTGTTACTTGTCTTTCTCTTTATAGCACTGTTACTTTTCTTTCTTTTTATAGCACTGTTACTTTTGTCTTTCTTTTTATAGCACTGTTACTTTTGTCTTTCTTTTTATAGCACTGTTACTTTTGTGTTTCTCTTTATAGCACTGTTACTTTTGTATTTATCTTTATAGCACTGTTACTTTTGTTTTTCTATGTATAGCACTGTTACATTTGTCTTTCTCTGTATAGCACTGTTATTTGTGTATTTCTATAACATTGTTACTTTTGTCTTCCTCTTCATAACACTAATACTGTTGTCTTTCTCTTCATAGCACAGTTACTTTTGTCTTTCTCTTTATAGCACTGATACTTTTGCCTTTATAGCACTACTACTTTTGTCTTTCTCTTTATAGCACTGTTACTTTTGCCTATATAGCACTGCTACTTTTGTCTTTCTCTTTATAGCACTGTTACTTTTGCCTTTATAGCAGTTACTTTTGTCTTTCTCTTTATAGCACAGTTACTTTTGCCTTTATAGCACTGTTAGTTTTGTATTTCTCTTTATAGCACTGTTACTTTTGCCTTTATAGCACTGTTAGTTTTGTCTTTCTCTTTATAGCACTGTTAATTTTGCCTTTATAGCACTGCTACTTTCGTCTTTCTCTTCATAGCACTGTTACTTTTGTCTTTATAGCACTGTTATTTTTTTCCTTCTCTTCATAGCACTGCTACTTTTGTCTTTCTCTTCATAGCACTGTTACTTTTATCTGTATAGTACTGCAACTTGTGTCTTTCTTTTTACAGCAGTTACTTTTGTCTTTCTCGTTATAGCACTCTTACTGTTTTCTTTTTATAGCAGTTAAATTTGCCTTCCTCTTCATAGCATTGGAGTTTTCCCCTTCTGTCCATAGCATTGCCACTGTTGTCTTTCTGCCCATAGCATTGCCACTGTTGTCTTTCTTTTTATAGCATTGGAAATGTTGACTTATCTCTTTTAATCCTTGCCCTTATTGTCTTTGTCCTCCATTATATTGCGTTGTCCTTCATATCATTGCCTATTTGTACTTTACTGTACTGCAGTTAAATATTTCTCATTATTTTATTTGTTATTCTTTTGTCCTTCAGTTAACGGCCTTTTTCACATTCTTTCTGTCATAATTTTTATGTTCTTTTCACCATAGTCAATTTGCCTTGACAATATTTTAAGAGTTTGTTCTTGTGCGAGCTCAAAGGGTTTACCCATTTATCTAGTAGTGTTTGCATGTACTGTAGTTTGCTTTAGTTTGTTTTAGTACTGACGGGGCCGTTCAAAAATTACATAACGCCCAAGAGGGGGTATGGGGGGTATGGTGAAGTGTTATGAGAGTTACAGAGGAGGGGGGGGAGGGGGGGGGGGGTGCAGCCATGTGTTACATAACCTTTTCAGATTTTGTGTTCCCTATGTTTCTTAAGAGATGTACTTATATAGAATAACAAAGGAGATATAGTAAACATTCTGCAATAGACTGTTATTACATCTCAGTTTACAAGAATATAGTAATAGGTTTTTCCCATATAATTATGATTAAGAAATATCTCAAACTCAACCTTTTTCTGTACTTCAACTTGTTCTACTATACAGTATGTATGACATGACTAAGAAAAATATCACAAACTCAATCCTTTTCTAAACTTCAACATTTTCTACTTTATACATAACACGATTAAGAAAAATATTACAAATTAACTTTTAATGATCTTCTTAACTTTAGCATAATCTACTTTGTGTATAACTTGAAGAAATATCACAAACTAAAACCAAGCCTCTTTGTCGGTTTAAATATATTCAACTAAACTTGACATTTGACAAACAATTTTGTCAGCTCACTCCTGTATCTTCCACACCGGAGATCTCCCTTCAACTGGAAGCACAGATGTGCCTCCCACCACTCTTGATCTTGGGGGTTGCCAGTTGTATCCACAAGCTACTCATCGTGCCATTCAAGTTCAGTCGTTTCAAGGAACTTGATGGCACACATTAGCTCTCTCTGACGACATGCTGAAAGGTGTACAGGGCCAAGCTTGCAAGGTGGCTCTCTTCCTTCCTTTGTGCAGAATTGCCGGTGCTTGGTTAACGAGACCACGGACGGACGCTGTGTAGTCCACACTTCTAAAAGAAATTTATGGAGTTCTTCCTGGAGTGACGGGCATCCATAGCCATACGTTATGGCTTTGGAGAAATTACGTAGTGTGCGGGCTGGCAACGCTGCATTTCCCAGTTAGATGGTGACAAACATCGGAGCAAACTGCTGCTTTAGAATATCAGCTACCAAACCATCAGCTGATTGTGCAGGTGGCAATGGTGGAGGAAGGCATCAGTCCTTTACAAAGGAGAAATAGGAGCTCCTTGGTGGCGAGCAGCAAGATGTGTCAAACCACTTAATAACCTGAAGCATATACTGACTTTCTCTTACATGCTGCTGGGGCCACTGCAGACTCTTTTCAATGAGAGGAGTCTGATGATCAGCATGGCTGATGTATTCAGTCACTACTGGATGGCAATCGATGACAGTATGTGACCTTTCCGGTATGCTAAACAAATTTAATTTCAAAGTTGCTGTCCACGGTATTTCCCTGAGAGTCCAAATGTGAGCCAAAATTTTCGTGTGGAAGTATGATGCCTGCAAGGTCATGGATCAGTGGTGCCATTCGTCTCTCTACCCTGTTGTAGGCACTTCTGCCTAGAGAATTTTGGTTGCAACGAAAAAGGCGTTTAGATCGAACATAATATATCATAACATACGAATATTAACCCCTTCAGACTCAAGAAAAACAAAGATAATAATTTGCAGGTATTAGGCTAGACTTATAATATTGTATTTGAAAAGAAAAATGGAAACCTACTAATGGGGGGGGGGGGGGGTTACTATCTGGTGTTACATAATTGTCTAGGGGGGGGAGGTTACTATCAGGTGTTACATAATTGTCTAGGGGGGGGGGTTACTATCTGGTGTTACATAATTGTCTAGGGGGGGGTTACTATCTGGTGTTACATAATTGTCTAGGGGGGGGGGTTACTATCTGGTGTTACATAATTGTCTAGGGGGGGGGTTACTATCTGGTGTTACATAATTGTCTAGGGGGGGGGGGGAGTCTGGACATTTGTTACAATGCATGACTAGGGGGGGGGGGGTGTCAAAAATGACAAAAAAAAAGCGTTACATAATTGTTGAATGGCCCCTGTTTGCATTTCTCAAACGATGAGTCAAAAGCATTTCGTGTAGTCAACTTACCTGTTCATACTAATCCTCTATAATGTCTCTCTCTACCACTATTATACTAATAAGTGTTCTTCAGAGCCTTGTCAGTGTATGCCTCCTCACATACGGAGAGTAGGTGCATCCCGCCTTTCAACACATTCCCTATTTTGTCCCACTTTCTAGCCAAAGAGTGAACCGATTTTCCCTGTGTTTCTTCCACTCAACAAGTTAACTCTGAAACTCCCTCAATCTATCTTTCCCTCATGATACGACTTAAACTGATTTCAAGCTCCGTATGGCCAGACATTTATACTAACGTACCTTGCATGTGGCTCTCTGGCACTGCTTAATGTTGGAGGGACACTAGTTACAAGCAGCGTTGCCTCTTGTCTCCTTCCACTTACCACATCTCCTTCTTGTTTCCTATGTTATTCCCTTAGGTCCTTCTTAAGCTACACCAAATTCTCTAATGATAGCCGCAATACAGTAAAGAATAACGTCTTATGTCTTCTTAAGCTATACAAAATCCTCCAATAATAGCCACCATAAAATTGAGAATAGCGTGTTAATACTGAAAGGGTTAATGTGGCCCGAGTATCCCCCCCTCCCCGCACATACACACACACACACACCCACATACACACCCACACACACACACACACCAACACACACACACACACACCGATCTGGCACTAACGGTACACTTTAGGATTCAGCTGTTGTGGTGGCTTGATGGTTGGTGATCACAACTTGGACCCTTCTCAGGTAGCCTAGTGGTGGGTTTCCTCTCCTATGGTGTGGCCACTTTCTCCCTCTACGCTGCCCGTGGAGTAATTTAAGTAATGCAACAAGGGGAATTTCTCGCTCTCGCACTTACTCTCACACGCACTCTCTCTCTCTCCCATTACCCTTACTCCCCTGCCCTTCCAACCAGCCCCTCTCTCGTAGGCCACTTACAGCCCTTTAACCAAACTTTCCACCCCTCCTTCCCCTCGCTAACTCACACATTCCATAACACTTGGTACATTATAAATGGCAACATTCATTATACAAAGAGAGAGAGAGAGAGAGAGAGAGAGAGAGAGAGAGAGAGAGAGAGAGAGAGAGGAGGGGGTGGAGGAGAGAGATGGGGAGGGGGAGAAGGAGAGAGATGGGGAGGGGGAGAGAAGGGGATAGGTAATGAGTATGTGTGTGCGTTTGTGTGATAAATAGATACACAGACCACACAAACTCTGCAGTCCTTATTAGGCAGCCAGATCATAAATCTATAATAAGAATTAATACGAAGTTGAAAACCGGTCCTTCTAGCATATAAGACAGAGAGAGAGCGAGAGCGAGCGAGCGAGAGAGTGCGTATATTATACAGTTTTTAATTACGTGGAAACATCACAGTGCTGACTAACAAAGTGTGTCTAGCTTCATAGGGTAATAGTTGGTAAACAATATTTGTTTTGTAATTACGTTTAATTAACACATAGGCCTACTGTTCAAATATTCGCTATTCATTTCCATATTTCGTTTAGTTCCTTAGGATTATAATTGTTCAATTATGGAAATTATACTTACGTTGAAATTTCACGTAACAGTTATATTGGATTTCGTACGATAATGGTCGAAGAATTAGATCGTTATTAATTTTATGGAACTATTTCTTACAGTGTTTAACCCTGTTTGGTTCGAGGGGGATATTTTTGGACCTCCCCTGTTTCGCGCCATTAGTTTGGAGATTATAAGACGTGTTACCCTACTAGTTTGACGATAATAGGACGCTTCACCACATTCTGGTGTCGATTTTGTCTGTGCGAGCGATAGGGAGCGTGAAGCTTATAAGAAATTGACCTTTGGCCAGGACATTTTATATTTAGCTTGAAGGGATTTTGGGTGAATTTTTTTTTTAAGTTTGAATTAAATCTGGGAAGGCGTTGAAAAACAATCAACACTTGAATGGGGCAAAACGTCTTAAAACAATACGCTGAATGGGGCCGAATGTTTGTTTCTACTCCTGCTCTCTCTCTCTCTCAACCCCCTGCTATCCACCACTTCACCACCCTGCCACCACTCAGAGTAATCCTATATAAGTCCACCAGTCCTCTCCCTTGCTGTATTTCCACCTCTCATACCAGTCTTTATATCTAGTCTCTCTCTCTCTCTCTCTCTCTCTCTCTCTCTCTCTCTCTCTCTCTCTCTCTCTCCTATCATGGCTTAATCATGCTTATGTTGTTCCTTTCATAAATGGGTACACAGTCGTTGTGATTTACTCATATACTGTATAATCAATTTTACCTTTCAGTTATTGTATTTTCTTGTTATTGTTTTTTTCTTATTTGCTATTTTATCATCTTTAATTCTGCATGCATTTGAAAGGTTTGAACCAGTGCTCATAATATGCTTTTACCATCTTCCATGAGCTTATCCTAAATGGGTTGCTCTCTCTCTCTCTCTCTCTCTCTCTCTCTCTCTCTCTCTCTCTCTCTTCTCTCTCTCTCTCTCTCTCTCTCTCTCTCTCTCTCTCTCTCTCTTTTCCCACTCCCCAGGTCACTCCGGCCTCCAGCTAGCCCTGATTACCGGCGCCTTAATTAGCGAGGCTCACACCACCACCACCAGGATTAGGGGAAAGAGGGGGGGGAAGGAGGGAATAGGAGGAGAGGAAGGAATAGGAGGAGAGGAAGGAATAGGAGGAGAGGAAGGAATAGGAGGAGAGGAAGGAATAGGAGGAGAGGAAGGAATAGGAGGAGAGGGAAGGAATAGGAGGAGAGGAAGGAATAGGAGGAGAGAAGGAATAGGGAGGAGAAGAAGGAATAGGAGGAGTGGAAGGAATAGGAGGAGAGGAAGGAATAGGAGGAGTGGAAGGAATAGGAGGAGAGGAAGGAATAGGAGGAGAAGAAGGAATAGGAGGAGAGGAAGGAATATGAGAAGAAGGAATATGAGGAGAGGAAGGAATATGAGGAGAGGAAGGAATATGAGGAGAAGAAGGAATATGAGGAGAAGAAGGAATATGAGGAGAGGAAGGAATATGAGGAGAGGAAGGAATATGAGGAGAGGAAGGAAAATGAGGAGAAGAAGGAATATGAGGAGAAGAAGGAATATGAGGAGAAGGAGGAATATGAGGAGAGGAGGAATATGAGGAGAGGAAGGAATATGAGGAGAGGAAGGAATATGAGGAGAGGAAGGAATATGAGGAGAGGAAGGAATATGAGGAGAGGAAGGAATATGAGGAGGAGGAATATGAGGAGAGGAAGGAATATGAGAAGAAGGAATATGAGGAGAAGAAGGAATATGAGGAGAAGAAGGAATATGAGGAGAAGAAGGAATATGAGAGAAGAAGGAATATGAGGAGAAGAAGGAATATGAGGAGGAGGAGGAATATGAGGAGGAGGAGGAATATGAGGAGGAGGATGAATATGAGGAGTAGGAGGAATATGAGGAGAAGGAGGAATCTAAGGAGGATGAAGGAATATGAGGAGGGGGAAGAGGAGAAGAGGAAGGAATATGAGGAGAGGAAGAAATAAGAGGATAGGAAGGAATAGGAGGATAGGAAGAGAAGTAGGAATAGGAGGAGAGGAAGGAATTGGAGAAGAAAGAATAGGAGGAAAAGAAGGAATAGGAGAGGAAAGAATAGGAAGAGAAGGAGGAAGAGTGAGGAGTGGAAGGAATAGGAGGAGAGGAAGGAATATGACGAGAAGGAGGAAGAGTGAGGAGAGGAAGGAATAGGAGGAGAGGAAGGAAGGAATAGGACGAGGAGGAGAGGAAGGGATTTGAAGAGAAGGAAGAAGGAATAGGAGGAGAAGAGGAAGGAATAGGAGGAGAAGGAGGAAGAATAGGAGGAGAAGGAGGAAAAATGGGTAGGAGTAGAAGGAGGAAGAATGGGTAGGAGTAGAGATCCTTTTGGAAGTAATTGAGTATGGAGGGGAGTTGGGTAGGGAGAACTGGAAAGGAGGTGGGGGTAGAAAAAGTAAATAGAGGAGAGTGAGGGGGGAATTGGGGAGGAAGGGTATGAAGGTTTAGGGGAGGAAATATTGAGAGGAGAATGACGGGGGGATTTGGGGAGGAAGGGGAAGAAGATGGAGGGAAGAAAGTAGTACGAGGCGAGTGAGGAGGGAAGTAAGAGTAGGAAGGAGGGGAGGAAGTAAGGAGAGGAGAATGAGGAGGGGAGGAAGATTAGGAAGAATAGGGAGGAATGGATAGTTGGAAAAGAAAAAGATGACATATGAGGGGAGGAGTAAGGGTAAGAAGGAGAGGGATGTCGGAAGATGGAGAAGTGTGGGAAGACTACATAAATATGCATAGATATACTGTACTGACCAAACAGATCAAGGTAATGCAAATGAGAAGAATGGCAGATAAATGAACACGAAAGAATCAGGTTAAAGTATGATTTAAAGAGATAAACGTAAAGGGAATGGCAGGATAGTGAGAATTGGAAGAGCATATGACATTGGAATAAGAAAGATAAATCAGCAAAGGAGATACAAAAGAAAGTGAGCAAAGATTGTAAATCACCTTCGTGTCTCAAAGGGGTAAATACCATGTCAATTAACCCTCTGAATAACATAGGTCCTTTTAAAACTATATACACAGTCTTTCTTTTTCTTAGTATTTTTTATTTTTTTTTATTTTTTTAGCTAGAATCAAAGATAAAAAGGCGTCATGGTACTAAAGGTGTTAATGAGATGATATTCCCCGACAAAGATAATCAACACTCTTGTTCTGGGAATGTCTTCAACATTTCGGAAAATGTATTTACCGTCCAAGGGGTCAACTGGTGTAAAGACCCTATGGCGACAGAGATTGCCCACCCTCCGCCATTTTGGTGCTACTGGTGTCACGGACCTCTGTTTTCACTCACCTGTGTCCATACCTGTAATAAACATTCGGAACTAGTAGTATAGGTATATAATTTGGTGTTTGGATCTCAATTCTACGTGGTCGGAAATAAGATGCCACCCTGTTCTTTGATCATTATTGGATCAAAATATTGTCTAAAAATTATGGAGGAACTTTCTTACTTCAGGATCTTCAATTTGGTGTAATGCTTTCTCTTAATTGAAATGTCAATAACATTACCTTTCTGTAATTGCAAACTATGTCTTTATATTAAATATTATATCAATGAGAAAGAACACACTAGCATAATCTTGCTGTGATAACTCCCTCCCATGACCTTCTGCATATGAATCTGTGAGAGATGCTAAGCCTATTATATGAACAGAGAGAGAGAGTTACATACTGTAGATACACAGACTGCACAGACCTTCTGGTCCCTACTAGGCAGTCCGGATTTAATTCTAACATGAGATTTTCTACAAAGTGGAAGGTGATGATAGCGAAGCAGAAGGCCCTCTTCCCACCCACCTACTCCTCCGACCTTGGACCGGCATGAAATTATTTGGGGAAACAAGGCTAGCTCGCAGTAGAATGAGAAAATTATACTGGAAAATTAATTGTAAAAAACGAAGTTGAGAAATGATGTATACTAATGATTCCAAACCTAACATTTGTTTATTGATTGACTGATTTATGGAGAGAGAGGGGGAGAAAGAGTGAGAGGGGGGGGGGGGGGAGTAAGAAACTTGACATTCGTTTTACAATGGTTATAATGTAATGAACATACAGCTACAGAACAAATTGTGTAATAAAGGCGAACACATGGACAATTCATACGTAAATGTTTGTGTTATCCTCTGTTCCACTTATCCATTTCTCACCTCTGTTTCACCTTCCTTCTGTTCCCTTCTGTTCCACTCATCCTCTGTTCCACCTTCCCTCTGTTCCACCTTCCCTTTGTCCCACCTTCCCACTGTTCCACCTTTCCTCTGTTCCACCTTCCCGCTGTTCCACCTTTCCTCTGTTCCACCTTCCCGCTGTTCCACCCACTCTTTGTTCCACCCTCCCTCTGTTCCAACTTCCCTCTGTTCCACCCACTCTCTAATCCACCCACTCTCTGTTCCACCCACTCTGTTCCACCCACCCTCTGCTCCACCCACTCTCTATTCCACCAACCCTCTGTTCCACGCAC
>JBAKBP010010765.1:0-50000 GCA_037953745.1 Lithodes maja | reverse complement strand
CAAATCTTGTCTCTCCATTGTGGCAGCTAGAGCGGTACTGAGCCAAGCTCACGCGGTGGGGATGTGTTGGTGGGACTTAGTAGTACACTGCCTGACCGCTAGATTTTGCTTTCCACTTAAATTAGGGCGGGAAATACAAACTCGACCTATGTCGCGCGCCGCCAGATAGTCCAGATTTATTATACTCGACTTATGTTGCGCGCCGCCATTTAAGGGTTAAAGCTAGTCGGAGGTCTAGGTAGGAAGAGATATATATATAACTCCCTTTCACTCCAGCCTCTCCCAACTCCCCTTGGTCGTTCATTATTTATTGTGACACATAGAGCTAGAAGAGATGAATGTGGATGCAACAGTCAACTATAGGCTAGGCTGGTCTGTTTTTTTTTTTTTTTTTTTTTTTAATAAATGAAGGTTAATTGCCATATCCCCATCTATACTAATGAGCTATTACGGAGATTTTATAGCAAACTATGATGTTAATCATGAAGACTTAGCATTACAATGACACAGAGACATAGTAGTTGCATATTGAGATGACAGGGTTGAACAGGCACCCCCAAACCAAAGCAAGAAAAGCAGTCATCCAAGACAACAAGAAAAATAGGAGAAGACAGAAGCAGAAGACGAGAAGAAATGAGACCCAACCAACTTCACAGTGTGAAGTTAACCACTCCGTTAGAACCGCATGGCTTGTCCTACAGTGACTCGCTAGGATCGCCAGGGCAGTGGATGGGGCTACAGTTTATGTATTAGAGTGTGCTTTATTTCATATGAAAGCTTGTGTCCTGGGCAGTCCAGAAAGGCTCTTTGTTTTCACCCATGTCAAGGCTTTATATATTTAATTGTAAAGTATATGTTTTATCATTAACTAGTAATGATGGGATCTGGGAGAGAGAGAGAGAGAGTAGAACAGAGTGAGAGGGAGCGCGCAGTATTTTCGTCCCGCTCGATGACGTCACGGCTGGCTGCCTCGTGGGGGTTGGTGGAGAGAGGTCCTTACCATGCTGCTAGCTCCCTTGCTAGTGGCTAGAGGACTTGTAACCGCTTTTTTCCCACGCGCCTCGAGCTAGTGCGAGTATATATACAGTTCCTCGCCACTCTCTCCCTCAGATCTGGTTTCTAGAACGCATCTCTCTTTTTCCCTTGGATATCTGTCCCCCTCTCCGCACCTGAGAACCTGTTCCTCTGCCTATCTCTCTCATTTTCCATACCTTTCACCACCTTTTATTAACATTATATCCCCTCTGGTTAACTTTGCAAAATCAGCTTAATGCTGGCCAGTTGTATTGTGCGTTAAGGTCTGATATAACCCATGTATGTTAGTTGTTAAGATAAGTGGATCACGAAGCATTGGTTGGCTTTCATATTGCCGCTTCCTATAATTATTAGTGTTCTGCTGGATTAGATAATGCTAGACTAGGAGTCTGATATTATAAGGTATTGTTTTCTATGAGTGCTGGCTTTAGGAAAAAGCTGCACGACATACCTGAGAACTGGAGTTGATTGAGTAAATTCTAGTCTGTGTGCCATTGAGAGTAGAGCATGCACGAATGAGGGCTTTTTGCCTATACCATTCTGCACTGTTCTAGTCTCGATTGTTTGTCTTTGAGGTACGCCAGGAGAACGCTTAATACTTCGGTATTAAGGTTTCTCAAGAGAGCTACCCTTCCCTATAATGTAATATGCCGCACAGACTTGAGATTTACACTAGGCTATGCGGCATGCCATGCGCACCAGTATCTCGTATCATTGACTCTAGCTAGACTTTATCAGTCACAGTAGACATTAAGTATATTAACCTAATTACTCTTTTTATGCATACCCATTATGATTACACAAGCATTTCGCAGCCTAGTTTGATGTATGGAGACACAAATGACTTAGGCTCTTTTTGTTGATAGGAATACTGCATTATCGTGGCGATTATTAATGTTGTAGTGTTTAGGATATTCTTGGCTCCGACAGCATTATATATTCTGCCTTTTTGTGTGCATAGCCTGCACGAGCATTGTTCCGCTGCCTGCCTTTTTGGGTTCCATTTCCGATACGAGCATATTTATAGCATCTAACATTTAAAGAAGATTCCTTGTTAGTGTTGAAGGACTTTAGTGCACTTTCTTTCATGCAGGAGTGCCTGACATTTATTGATTAAAGTAACGTAAGCTGTAACTTCTCTTACCACCTTACTTTGCATACCATAACCAAGCACCTTGGGTTATAGGTAGTAATAGGCTGTTTTCACATAACATTAAG
Organism: Lithodes maja; assembly: GCA_037953745.1. NCBI lineage: Eukaryota > Metazoa > Arthropoda > Malacostraca > Decapoda > Lithodidae > Lithodes > Lithodes maja. The sequence continues at coordinate 47,747 of JBAKBP010010765.1, read as the reverse complement.
CCTAGAGTAGACGCACATTTATTGAGAGTTTGATAGCCTATTATTGCATATAGAACTCTGTAGAGTATTTGTGTTCTTTGTTCACTGGGAATATACATCAGAGGTTGGAGCTAGCGCTTTCCGTTGTAGCATTTATGCCATTACTAGTCCAATGAATAAGAGCCCTGATATATTTAAACCCCAGTCGTAACAAATGGCGACCTTACCTAGGATTTGGTGAACCTACATTTATTAGCAGGGAACATTTGTTGTTTTGGAGAATATTTTGCGGGGACCAGCAAGAACATTTTTTTTTTTGCAACATAGTATAGCCCTTGAGTATTTCCGAGAATTTTTGTGTGTATATTGAGGTATAAGAGTTTGGGGTACTTCTTTTCTGAATATTGAGGTGGGAAATTTTTGTGAGCATCATGTCTTATACCGGATCAGAGGAGAATGGAGACACAGTACGTAATGTCGAAACTGAGGAACAGCAGCATGATGAAAGGGTTAATCGGGTGAACTGTGAGGAGGATGCTAGGATATTTTTGCAATGGCCTGTTACTGCCGAGCGGTTGGAGGGTATGGATCGGTACGGTCTTCAATGCCTGGCCACAGCTATCGGTCATGCGGTTACTAGCAGCATGACCAGGGATAACTTGATAACGTGTGTACTGGGCGGGTGACTGGTGAGCGAGATGGGTTGAGTGCTCAGAGCCCTTCGGCCATGCTTCCCCTACACTCGACTCCCAGCCATCCCAGTAGTTTGCCGACCCCGGGTACGCTTCCGCAGTTGGGTGGTGACTGGCAGGGTGGGTTGCCCCTGGGGGGACCACCGGTAATTTCAAACATTGTAGCACCTTCACCTCCTCAAGGGTTAACTCCAGAATTATTGCTTCAGCTCGAATTAGCTAAGCTTCAGCAGCAACAAAGGGCATGTGAGCTTCAGCAGCAATTAGAATTAGCCAAGATAGAAGAGAGAGCCAAGATAGAAGAGAGAAAAACTATCAGTCAGCAGCACATAGAGCTAGCAAAAATCCAAGCTGACTTAGAGTCGACTAGGTACTGTGCCGACATGGACGTAGAGAAGTCGCGAGTAGAGGCAACGGGACAGCGACTTGGGGCTGATAACCGTGTTCATGAGCAGTCTCTCTCGCACTTATTGAAACTGGTTCCGGTGTTTGATGAGAGTGGTGTAACAGAATTTTTCACACGCTTTGAGAAGAAGTGCCAGGAACACCAGTGGCCAGAGAATAAATGGGCAGCACTTGTATCCTCTAGATTAATAGGCAAGGGTCTTAAAGCCTATGATGCGTTACCTTTAGAGTTATGTATTGTGTACGAGGATCTCAAGGAGGCTGTCCTGAGGGCTTACGAACTGCAACCAGAAAAGTACCGTTTGAAGTTCCGGGGTGTAACTAAGGGAAGAGATAGCACCTTTTTGGAACACGCCCGGGACTTGTCCGATGCTATGGGGAACTGGCTCCGATCTGAGAAGGTCACAACATTTGATGAAATTAAGCAGTTAATGATGTTGGAGCAGTTCTTTAAGAGCACGGGCGGTGATCTAACTTTGAACTTAAAGGGAGAAAAACCCAAGAACTCTAGTCAAAGCAGCAGAAATGGCTGATCGACGACTGTCGTTGATTCGGGGTTGCGGGTCCTCACAGAAGTACGATGTAAGTGCTAAGGACCGTTATCCTCCCCCTCCCCGTAACAATGACACATTTAAACAGAAGAGCCATGAAACTAAAACTGAATCCAAACCTTACACCACACCGTATGTGAAAAGTCAGGGGCCTTTTACATCACAGTATAAGCCGAAACCGAAATTTATGTGTTTTAGTTGCCACCAGGAGGGTCATTAGGCAAATGAGTGCCCTAGTCGACCTCCTCCGGCAGCCGTGTCATTTGCTCACGGCATTGGAGTGTTCAAGAGGACATCGGAGTTTGTTAGAGGCATTTCTTCCGAGGTAAATACACTGCCAGTGCAGAAGGATCCGGAAGGCTTATTCCCTATCCGTGATGCCTTTAGTGACCACAGGGGACTCGGTTGTGTGGAGTGGGGGGGTAGAAGACATGAGGTGAGAATTTTGCGTGACACTGGGGCATCGCAAACACTTGAGAAATTTCACTGGTAAACCTGTCAATATGGCGCGGGTGGTTGTGGTTCAGGGAGTTAATGCGACAAGGTCATACCCGCTTGTAAGAATGAAGGTGGAAGTTGATGGTGTTACTCGAGACCTGGATGTAGGAATTGTGGAGAAGTTACCTGTTGGGGGCGTCGACCTCCTTCTCGGCAACGACTTTGCGGGACCTACTTCTGAGGCTCCACCTTTGGTCGTTGCCGAGAAGCCGGCCGACGTGAGTAGGGAGGAGCAGGAGTGGGTTGAGAAGTGTCCGGTGCAGCCTATGGCGTGTGTTGTCACCGGAGATCCTGCATCCAGGGAGTCACATTCTGGTCAGCAATCTTTAGATCAGTGGAGGAAGGGTACCGAGAAGGGGTTGAAAGTTGATGCGGTTGAGAGTTTAGTGTCAACGGACCTTCTCGGGGACTCATTATTATGACCACATTTCGAGTCTGGAGAAGACCCAGTAACTGTTCCTGAAGAGGCAGAGGATGGGCTTAAAAAGACGAAAGAGTTGAAGGAGGACAGTGATGTACAGTCGGGAGATGTAGCAACAAGGTACCCTGACGCGTACCCTATGAGAAATGGGTCGGCGAAGACGGTGGTCCGAAGCTTGCTAGTGTATTTTTCCCGGTATGGTTACCCGCAGGGGCTTCAGTCAGTCCAGGGACCCAACTTCACTTCTAGCCTCTTTGTCCAAGCAATGCCGCAGCATGAGATTGTTGGGGTTGTGTCATCTGCGTATCATCCGGAGAGCCAGGGTGTGTTAGAGCGATGGCACTCAGCCTTGAAATCTGTGCTTCGTTGTTGTTGCTTTAAGAGTGGGAAGGATTGGGATCTTGGCCTGCCATGTGTTTTGTTTGCTGTGCGGGAGGTGCCTGGGGAGAGTTTGGGATTCAGCCCTAATGAGCTCGTCTTTGGACACCGTGTTAGAGGGCCTCTCCATATGGTTGAAGAAGTATGGGAAGGCACAGAAAAACCTTGTTCTATGCTCAAGTGTGTCCTCAACAGTCGAGAACGGATGTTGCGCAGTCTGGAGTTGGCTGGCCGTAATTTGACTAGCTCTCAGGCCCTCAGGAAGGACAGGTACGACCTCAAGGTTGAACTCAGGGAGTTTCACGTGGGTCAGGAGGTGTTGATTCTACTGCCCCTTGTGGGTCACCCGTTATCCGCGAAGTACGCTGGTCCTTATAGGGTGGTTGAGGAGCTATCAGACCTGGATTACTTGGTAGCCACTCCAGACAGACGGAAGCGCAATCAGTTATGTCATGTTAATCCCATGAAGGAGTATGGGAGGCACCCCCCTGAGCCTCTCACTGTGCCTGTGATGACGTTTAGCAGTCAAGGTGGAGAAGGAGAACGGGACAGTCAAGCTCAGGTGGAGGATAACTGGAAGGATAAGAAGTTCAAATGGGCGCCTGAGTGTGAGAAGGTGTTTAGAGAAGTAAAACACCTGTTGTGCACTCACCCGATCCTCAGGGCCCCTGACTTTAGCCTACCTTTCCAACTAGCAACGGAGGCTAGTGGTGTGGGGGCTGGTGCCGTCCTTGTGGAAAAGGACGATGATGGGCTGGAGCATCCTGTTAGTTTCTGCTCGGAGAAGTACAATTCGGCCCAGGGGAGCTGCTCTGTTGTCGAGGAGGAGCTGCTAGTGGTTGTGCTTGGGCTGGGGCATTTCGAGGTCTATGTTCCAGCCTATGGTCCGGTCATTGTAGTTTACCCAGATCATCACCCTCTCAAGTTCTTGGACCAGTTTCACAATCGGAATATGAGGCTGACCAGGTGGTCACTAAGGTTATTGGTATATAACCTGGACATACGCCATATTGCCGGTTGTGACAACGTGGTTGCAGATGGTCGTTCAAGGGTATATGATCCTGGGTAGATTGACACACGGGTAGCCTCCTGCTTTAGTTTGAATAGTATTTTGCGCTTGGTGCTTGTTGGCTCGCGGTTGTAGCCCAGCGTATTGGGTCGTAAAGCAGGAGTTGAGCGTTTGGTATAGAAGAAAAAACTAGGCTTGCCCCTATAGTGCAGCCGAAATAAACAAGTTATAAACATAAAAATCAAATAAAAACTCTTTCTTTGATAGTTGAATTTTTTCAGTATGTTATAGCAGTAATTCTGAGTTGCACTCCTCTCAGAATGCTGGGCTAGAGAAGCTCGCTCTTGAGGAGCATAACTACATATAATTTAACCTATGGTGTTGGGGAGGGTTATAATTTTGAAAAATGTTTTGTTGAAGAACTGTGCCAGAGATTTTACTGCCGCTGGGTGATGGGAAGTGGAGATATAGCATGGGTTCTAACCATCAGATTTTTGTGAGCCTTGGGGCCTCTGAGAAAAATCTTGGGGGGGGGTGTGACGTTAACCACTCCGTTAGAACCGCATGGCTTGTCCTACAGTGACTCGCTAGGATTGCCAGGGCAGTGGATGGGGCTACAGTTTATGTATTAGAGTGTGCTTTATTTCATATGAAAGCTTGTGTCCTGGGCAGTCCAGAAAGGCTCTTTGTTTTCACCCATGTCAAGGCTTTATATATTTAATTGTAAAGTATATGTTTTATCATTAACTAGTAATGATGGGATCTGGGAGAGAGAGAGAGAGTAGAACAGAGTGAGAGGGAGCGCGCAGTGTTTTCGTCCCGCTCGATGACGTCACGGCTGGCTGCCTCGTGGGGGTTGGTGGAGAGAGGTCCTTACCATGCTGCTAGCTCCCTTGCTAGTGGCTAGAGGACTTGTAACCGCTTTTTTCCCACGCGCCTCGAGCTAGTGCGAGTATATATACAGTTCCTCGCCACTCTCTCCCTCAGATCTGGTTTCTAGAACGCATCTCTCTTTTTCCCTTGGATATCTGTCCCCCTCTCCGCACCTGAGAACCTGTTCCTCTGCCTATCTCTCTCATTTTCCATACCTTTCACCACCTTTTATTAACATTATATCCCCTCTGGTTAACTCTGCAAAATCAGCTTCATGCTGGCCAGTTGTATTGTGCGTTAAGGTCTGATATAACCCATGTATGTTAGTTGTTAAGATAAGTGGATCACGAAGCATTGGTTGGCTTTCATATTGCCGCTTCCTATAATTATTAGTGTTCTGCTGGATTAGATAATGCTAGACTAGGAGTCTGATATTATAAGGTATTGTTTCCTATGAGTGCTGGCTTTAGGAAAAAGCTGCACGACATACCTGAGAACTGGAGTTGATCGAGTAAATCCTAGTCTGTGTGCCATTGAGAGTAGAGCATGCACGAATGAGGGCTTTTTGCCTATACCATTCTGCACTGTTCTAGTCTCGATTGTTTGTCTTTGAGGTACGCCAGGAGAACGCTTAATACTTCAGTATTAAGGTTTCTCAAGAGAGCTACCCTTCCCTATAACGTAATATTTGCCGCACAGACTTGAGATTTACACTAGGCTATGCGGCATGCCATGCGCACCAGTATCTCGTATCATTGACTCTAGCTAGACTTTATCAGTCACAGTAGACATTAAGTATATTAACCTAATTACTCTTTTTATGCATACCCATTATGATTACACAAGCATTTCGCAGCCTAGTTTGGTGTATGGAGACACAAACGACTTAGGCTCTTTTTGTTGATAGGAATACTGCATTGTCGTGGCGATTATTATTGTTGTAGTGTTTAGGATATTCTTGGCTCCGACGGCGTTATATATTCTGCCTTTTTGTGTGCATAGCCTGCACGAGCATTGTTCCGCTGCCTGCCTTTTTGGGTTCCATTTCCGATACGAGCATCTTTATAGCATCTAACATTTAAAGAAGATTCCTTGTTAGTGTTGAAGGACTTTAGTGCACTTTCTTTCATGCAGGAGTGCCTGACATTTATTGATTAAAGTAACGTAAGCTGTAACTTCTCTTACCACCTTACTTTGCATACCATAACCAAGCACCTTCGGTTATAGGTAGTAATAGGCTGTTTTCACATAACATTAAGCCTAGAGTTTTTTTATTGAGAGTTTGATAGCCTATTATTGCATATAGAACTCTGTAGAGTATTTGTGTTCTTTGTTCACTGGGAATATACATCAGAGGTTGGAGCTAGCGCTTTCCGTTGTAGCATTTATGCCATTACTAGTCCAATGAATAAGAGCCCTGATATATTACACGGCAGTACGTGTGGAGAGTGAGCAGAGCGAGTTCTTTGACCTGAATGTTGGTTTGAAACAGGGGTGTGTGATGTCCCCGTGGTTGATTACTGTATATATGGATGGAGTTATGAAAGAAATACTATCAAGAGCAGTGGATGTTGGTGTATCGCTGAAAAGGGAGGGAATTGAGTGGAAGCTACCTATACTGCTGTTTGCGGATGATACAGTTCTGATGAGTGATAATGAATGGGAGTTGCAGGGTCTGGTAAATGAGTTTGGAACAGTGTGCGAAAAACGGAATTTGAAGGTAAATACGGGGAAGAGCAAGGTTATGGTCTTCGAAAGGGGTGAAGTCACAGAGTGTGAGATGAAGCTGAACGGTCAGGCTATGGAGATCGTCAACTCTTTTAAGTATCTGGGCAGTGTGTTGAGTAAAGATGGGACTATGGATGAAGAGGTGCGGGAGAGGGTACAACAGGGGAAGAGGGTTGTAGGAACGCTAAAAGCAGTAACAAGAAATAGGGTGGTCAGTATGGAAGTGAAGAAGTCCTTGCATGACAGTGTGGTAATCCCGACACTGACTTACGGAAGCGAAGCATGGACGTTGGTTGAGAGACTCAGACCAAGAGTGAGAGCAGTGGAAATGAATTACTTAAGGAGTGTGTGCGGAATTACATGGAGGGATAGACAGACTAATGAGGAAGTAAGAAGGAGGTGTGGTGTGGAGGTAGATGTGGTGGAAAGTGTGAAAAGGAACAACTTGAGATGGTTCGGCCATATGGAACGTATGGAAAGCGAGAGAATGACTAAGAGGGTGTACGAGAGCGAGGTGGAGGGACAGAGGGGGAGAAGTAGACCGAATATGAGGTGGAAGGATGGAGTGAGGAACTACATGAATGAAGGCGGTGCTGGTTGGGGGGAGGGGCGTCGACTGACTGGGGACAGAGGTGCATGGGGGCGGTTCGTTCGTGGCCACCCCATCGGGGATCACGGCGTCAGGCAATAGATAGATAGATAGATATATTTATACCCCAGTCGTAACAACAGGCTTTAATTCCGGCCAAGATACACGAGTCTACCTCTTTTTCCGGAACTACCCATGCTCTAAATTCCGGAGAAATAGGTCAGTCTGCCCGGAAAAGGAGTTCGAGCCCTGACCACTCACAGGGGCCCCAACTCCTCCAATGTCAGAGGCAGGAACCACCGCCCGAGGCATATCATCAGCTCTAGCCCAATTTACAATACAATGAAGAAATGTTTATGGAAGTTAAGCACCAAGAGCCCTTCCTATATAGAAACAAGTGCAACCCTCAGTACCCCTCCTATAGTACCTTCCCGGCAAACTGGGAATGAAGTAAATGCAGTGACAAAATAAGATACTTGTGGCCGGCAGAATAAGAAAAGCCAGATACCACGATGGATAGAAAATAATTCATTACATCACCACAAGGCCCTCTAAAAATAGGGGATCAAGATCACGAGATTAAGAATCTCCATGTGTACCAATAAATAACCCCCATGTATTTTTAGATTAAGTATTACCTTCACCATAGCCAAAACAACGATATCCACATGTCCCTATGAACTCGAAAGACACCAAATTGAACCCTAAGAAGAACCCAAATATAGCCTGACTTTAACTGAAGGAAATTAAGCAAATACAATTGTCTCCTTCGTCTGGTCACGCCGGAAGGAAAAACATTGGTATTACCGCTTCACCAGATGTCCAGTCCGGAACCCCTTTACCTGTACCTTGGAGAGAGGCAATTCCCCTTGACGCCCAGCCCTACAGTACTACGAGAGGCAGTTCCCCCTGACGTCCAGCTCTGCAGAATCACGAGACCACGTCGACCAGATTCTTGCTCACGGCTCCCTCCACCCCTACCCTAAGTGTCTCTGAGTATATTAAGTTGTGGCTATTAGCTGTGAAGGTAAGGTAAAATATGTGAATATTCCAATTTTAATTAAGAACATAAGAACATAAGAAAATGGGAGTCTGCAGAAAGCCGATTGGCCTAAGCAAGGCAGATCCCTGTCCCACACAACCCCAATTACAAAGCCCAATTATAGGCTCAACACTCTAATACCCTGAGGATCATCTTACCAAAACGGTTAGAGATTAACGCAGGATTACGGGGGTCTGCAGAGCGCTGATTGGCCCAACCCGGCTGATCCCCATTCACACCCAACCCTTCTCGTCCAAATGCTTATCCAATTTTATCTTAAAACTCCCTACCGTTTTTGATCCCACTATAGCACTTGGTAGTCCATTCCACCCATCTACAACTCTGTTACCAAACCAATATTTGCCTATATCTTTTCTGAAACGAAATTTATCTAATTTGAAACCATTGGTACGAATTCTTTCGCTATCACTGAGCTTTAGTACATTTGTCATGTCCCCTTTGTTAATCCCACTAACCCACTTGAACACCTCTATCATATCCCCTCTAACTCTGCGTCTCTCTAACGAATGTAAACCTAATTTCTTCAACCTTTCTTCATACGGAAGATTTCTAATATTATGGATTATTTTTGTCATTCTACGCTGTACTCTCTCCAATGAATCTATGTCCATTCTGTAATAAGGACACCAAAATTGGACAGCATAATCCATATGGGGGCTCACTAATGACAAGTAAAGTTTTAAGATAACATCAGCAGTTCTGTTACTCACACTCCTAGAGATGAACCCGAGAATCCTGTTTGCCGTATTACGAACGCTTATACACTGTTTTCTAGGCTTCAAATCACTGCTAACAAACACACCTAGATCTTTCTCGCAGTCTGAATTTTCTAATTCTAAATTAGCTAGTTTATATTTAACATTTGTTTGCATCTTCCCTATCTTTAATACCTTGTATTTGTCAATGTTAAACTTCATCTGCCAATTTACTGACCATTCATGTAAGGTACCTAGATCCCTTTGGAGGCACTCTATATCGCTATCTGAATCAATTGATCTCCCCATTTTAGTATCGTCTGCGAATTTTCTTATCCTACTAGTTATACCTATATCTAGGTCATTTAGGTATATAAGAAACAACAGGGGACCTAATACCGATCCCTGGGGGACACCACTTTTGACTGCTCCCCACTCTGACTTGGTACCATTTATGCTGACTCTGTTTCCTACCAATTAGCCATGACCTAATCCATCCCTACAACGACCCTCCTATTCCATGTGCCTCAACCTTTCTCATCAATCTCTCATGAGGGACTCTGTCGAAAGCTTTACTGAAATCTAAATATATAATTTCATATGACTTGTCACTATCTACTGCTTCATATACCTCTGAGAACAAGGTAAGCAAATTAGTAAGGCAAGAACGTCTCTGAGTGAATCCATGCTGAGCAGAATTTATTAAGTTAAATTTTACTAAGTGGCTTCTAATTTTCCTAGCAATAATAGACTCTAGCAACTTTCCTATGATTGATGTGAGACTAATGGGACGGTAATTGGATGCTATCGATTTATTACCTTTTTTGAAGATCGGAACTACATTTGCAAGATTCCAGGCTTCTGGAACTAAACCTGTTTCTAATGACTTGTTAAATAAAAATGCTAATGGGCTACTTAACTCATCTCTGCATTCTTTTAATACTCTAGCATATACCTCGTCAGGACCAGGCGATTTTTGAGGTTTCAGTCTGTCAATTTCCTTAAGCACATAATTTCTACTTATACTAACTGTACTTAACATATTTTCTATACTATCACTATATACCATATTGACTTCTGGAATCTGTGCCAAATTTTCATTAGTGAAAACGGAAAGAAACTGACTATTTAATGTACTGCACATTTCTAAATAATGTTTTGTTATTTCTCCTATTGAAGTTTTTAGGGGCCTATTACATCTCTAACTTTAGATTTATATTGTTGGTAAAAAGCGTTAGGGTTATTTTTTGAGTCACTGGCTATCCTTATTTCATAATTTCTTTTTGCTTTCCTGATTTCCTTTTTGACCTGTCTTGATAGAGTCTGATAGTATATATGTAAATTATTTTCGCCTTTCTTTATTTTTCTATATATTCCTTTCTTTTTTCCTATAAGATCTATTAGTTTATTAGTCATCCATTTTGGTTGGTTCTGCGTCGATCTAAATCTTCTTTTAGGGATATATTTATTTTGAGGATTGTGGAGTGAAGCAATAAACTGGTTATATGTAGGTGGCAAGTTTAACTCTGGCATATCCTGACAATTGCTTAACAATAGGGTCCACCCTTAAGTCTCTTCTTAGCCCACCATAATCGGCTTTTCTGAAATCTGGGATAAGTGTAATATTCTCTTTAGCATTTCCTGTCCATTGTATATTAAAATAAATAGATTTATGATCGCTATTTCCTAGGTGGTCACCAATCTCTACATTATTTATCATATGTTCATTGTTACTGAAAACTAAATCAAGAATATTAATACCTCTAGTCGGCGTATCTATGAATTGAAATAAAACACTATCTTGTACTACCTCAATAAACTCTACTGAATCGGAGTCGCCTATTTGGTGCTGCCAATCAATGTTCGGAAAATTAAAATCCCCCATAATGCACACATTGCTAAACCTTGATGCTATTTTAATTTCCTCCCATAACGATGTTCCGCCATTTCTACTCATATTAGGCGGTCTATATAATTTTTTATAACTCCAATAACTATGGTCTCACTACCTTCGTTAACCTCTACCCAAACACTTTCATTATCTTTATTAATTTTAGTCTAATACCTGATTGAATACAGCTTTTTAATGTACTCCTGACAAACACTGCTATAACCCCGCCCCTCCTACTTGTTCGGTCATATTTAAACAAACTATATCCTGGAATATCAATTCTGCTAAAAAATGCCTAGATTCTGTATTAATCCACGTTTCAGTTAGCGCTATTATGTCTATATTTTCTGTGCTAACGAGTGCTCTAAGGTCGTTCATTTTGTTACATAAACTCCTACAATTTGTATAATATACCCTCAACCTATTACTTTTATTTTCAACTAATTTTCTATTGTGTTTAGCTAAGTTATTATTTCCTGTTGAACTACTAGCTCTAGACGGAAATTCTACTCTATCAGTATTCTCATCTTTACTATCAGTTACATGTGTAGTGTTATCGATACTACTATTACACGTCACTATATCCGCACTATCTTGACTGATTATTTCTATTTTACTCACTGGTTTGTCACATGAAGTACCTGCTCCATATGGAGACAGTATTTTACTTACACACCCATTTTTTTTTTAACGAAACCCTGCAACAATCTTGTCGAGTGAGCTGGCCAAGGTCGAAACTCCTAGTCGAGAGAGATGTACTCCATCCTTGGCATACAGTTCATCCTTACCATAAAAGAGGGACCAGTTATCCAGGAATGGAATAGTATTTGCCTTGCAATACTTCTCCAGCCGGCTATTTACACCAATAGCCCTGGAGGACCATTCCTTCCTTACCCCTCTTCTTGGCAGGATACTGTGTACCACAGGAACTCCACCCTTTTCCTTGATCCTCTCCAACATTTCCTGATACTTGGAGAGCAACTCCTCAGTCCTGCATCTCCATATATCGTTGCTACCTGCATTGAGGAAGATGATGGGGTCCTCCCCACTCACTTCCAGGACAGCATCTATCTTCTCAGCCACCCTCCCGACTCCGGTACCAGGCACGCAGACAACTTTACCAACCTGAGTGTTTGTTGCCCTGCCAAGGTATCTAACCAATGAATCACCGACAATGAAAACAGACTTAGCTTTTTCCTTTTGTCGGCGTGTAGCAGCAGTTGTAGCAGCAGCAGCAGACTTCCTCCCCTCCCCTCTCACTGCCTCGCTGTAAGACGGGTCATCTCCTCCCCCCACTCCGTCTTCACTTCCATCACACTCGTCCTCCAGGATGCTGTACTTGTTGTTTACAGGTACACACTGCTTCTTCAAGGTACACTTCGTTCCACTTGAAGCTACCACTTTCCAGGAAAAGTCCGGTTTTCCTACACCAGTGGCATTTTTTGTTTCCTCTAATGCCATCTTCAATGCTAGGTTCTCGTCCTTGAGAGATTGGACCTCGAGCTCAACATTCTCCAGCCTTTCTTGCAAAGCAAGACAAAGCTGGAGAACATGGGAAGAGGTGACAATCTCATCAACACAAGCCATCACTAAGAATGTTCACCTCACTAGGGGATAAACTGGTATGTCATGAGCGGTCACTGGGGACGTCCTCACTGGTCAAAGGTCAGGAGCCAACTGAAATTAACTCTAGATCTGTGCCCAGGATCTATCTTGAATCTGTGTTACCCGTGTGAAATATTAAAGTTGATCTGTAAGAGTGTTTTATACGTACGAGATATTGCCCTGTAAGTCTGTGTGAAACCGCCTTAAACCAGTTTAACCAGATACTTCATCTTCATACTTTTATCAGTGTTACTTAGCCAGAATATTCACAGATGTTCCTCTTATGTGTCATTTATTCTGTGTGTAACGCTGTTGAAGTCAAAATATATAACGTGAATATATTCCCTTCTTAAATCTTCTATTTACCTAGAACCTACGCCCAATTGTAAGATTCTTTTATCTATTTAACTACTTTCCAGAACTTTATCATTTATCCCCTTTTAAAGGCAGGATCCCTTTTCGTTGAATTAAGATTTATTAGTTGACAAGTTCTAAGTTATTAATTCTTGTATTAATATATAATATACGTATTTGGATCATATAATTCTTTCCACACTTATCTAGGAATTCCGTTTGTATATTCCTATGTCTATTTAGCCTACGTTTTGGCTATTAACTTATCTTCGATTATTTGATTTAGTAATTAATTATTAAAATCATTTCAAGGCTATAATATAACACTACAATAGTTCTGCGTTTTAAAATAGGAATTTGTTAATTTATTCAGAGCTCCTTTCATGCCAAGTTTTGGTATTTAATTAGTACAACTTTGTCGTGTACGCCATTTCATATAGCTATTCTATTTTAAGCTATTTATTCGCGCTACTTATATCTGCGCCCCTAAATTACTCAGTTAATTTATTCCAACCTTATTATTTCAGATTGTCCATTTTCCTTCAGTCACATTAATTCTTAGTGCATCGGAATTCCGCCATTCCCGTGATTTGATTTAATCTCTGATCAAAGTGTTTTTCGTGTCGTATTAGAGAGATTATTCATATTTATTCTTAGAGGGTCAACTTATAATTTAGTTTGTCTTCCCTTTTAGACTTGAATTATCCACCTAGCTTGAACCTTTAAGTTAACCTCGCATTCATTCATATTACTATTTTCCGTGACCGCAGTACATTCTAGCTGTACCTCCATAAGCAGTACGTTTGATTTTTTACCTGTGCGCGGCCTAGCTTTTACCCCAACGCCACGCGCTCACACCGCGCAGTGAACGATACGTTCCATTGTCTTGCGTAGTATTCCAGAATGCTTCATGTTAGACGCTTGACTCCCATAGATATTATTATCAAGGTTATTATTCTTTTTTTTTTTTTTTTTTTTTTTTTTTTTTTTTCTATGTGATTGAGGGAGGCAAAAGACATAACTACCTATAGCGAGTGCCTCCCCCATAGTTGAAAGAGTGACAGGGCCAAAATCGAGGGACGTTCGAGCCAAAATGCCTGGACACACGGAGTTTGAAGCAATTTAAGTCATAGGAAGAGGGAAAGACTGATTCTGGGAGAGAGTTCCAGAGCTCAGATGTTGAGTAGAAGAAAGTTTGAGAGTAACGTTTCACTCTTGGGTTGGAGAGTTGCACAGAGTAGGGGTGGGATTGAGTTGCAAGACGGGTACCACGTGCCCTACGTAAAGGAGGTGGTATGCACTGGGATAGCTCTGAGGAACACTGATTATTATAGTAGCGATAGAATAGCGAGAGAGATGCAACATTGCGGCGGAGAGAGAGAGATTGCAGAGAGTTGGTGAGTGGACGGGAGTTAATGATACGAAAGGCCTTCCTTTCAACTTTGTCTAGGAGAGCGGTGTGAGAGGAACCTCCCCACACATGTGAACAATACTCAATACAAGGGCGCACTATGCCCCTGTACAGAGCAAGAAGCTGTGCAGGGGAAAAGAACCCCCTAAGGCGGTTGAGCACATCCAGCTTCTGGGAGGCTGCCTTAGCAAGACTGGTAATATGGTCCTTCCAAATGAGAGCAGAAGAAAAAGAGACACCAAGAATATTGAGAGAAGATGAAGGGTTGATTTTTGTATTGTTGAAGAATAAGGGATAGTCCGCTGGGAGATCCTGACGGGTAGATAGATGGAGAAATTGGGGTTTGGAAGCATTAAAGTTAACAAGGTTTTCTCTGCCCCAATTGGAAATAGTATTTAGATCAGAATTTAAGAGTTCTATGGCTTCATTACGTTTGTCGTTGAGGGATTGCTGGCTGGGGCGTTCTGAAAAACTAATGGAGTGGTGTAAGGTTGAGTTGTCTGCGTATGAATGGATGGGAATTAAGGTACAGTTAAGGAGATCATTTATAAAAATTAGAAAGAGAATAGGAGATAGGACAGAGCCCTGAGGAACACCGGAGTTTATAGGGTGAGGAAGTGAACAATGGCCGTCCACAACCGCAGCTATGGAACGGCCGGAAAGGAAATTAGAGACAAAGGCACAGATGGAGGGATAGAAACCGAAGGAGGGTAGTTTAGAAATTAAAGATTTATGCCAGACTCTATCGAAGGCTTTCGATATGTCTAGTGCAATAGAAAAAGTCTCACCGAAGTCCCGAAAGGAGGATGACCAAGAGTTAGTAAGATATGAAAGAAGATCACCAGTAGAGCGACCCTTAAGGAAGCCATACTGGCGATCTGAGAGCAGATTATGAGCAGAGAAATGCTTAAGAAATTTGGAAGCAAGAATAGTTTCAAAAACTTTAGAAAGACAAGAGATAAGAGCAATTGGACGATAGTTGGAGGGTTGAGAGCGATCACCCTTCTTTGGGACAGGTTGAATGTGAGCAAACTTCCAGCATGAAGGGAAGACGTTAGAGGATAGACAGAGACGAAAGAGTTTGCCTAGGCAGGGAGTCAGCACGGAAGCACAGTTTTTGAGAACAACAGGAGGAACACCGTCCGGACCGTACGCCTTATTAGTGTTAAGCCCAGAGAGGGTAGAAAGTACATCTTTAGAAGAGATTAGGATATTAGGCATAAGTAAGAGAGAGGAGGGCGGAGAGGGAGGAATAGCACCGGAATCATCCAAGGTGGAGTTTCTAGCAAAAGTTTGAGCGAAGAGTTTAGCTTTGTCAGAGGAAGAAGTGATGGTTGTGCCATCAGAGTGGGAAAGGGGAGGGAAAGACGAGGAAGAGAAATTGTTGGAGAGGTTTTTGGCTAGATGCCAGAAAGCTTGGGAAGAGCTAGAGTTGGATAGTTCAGTGCATTTATTATTGATGAAAGAGTGTTTGGCAAGTCGAAGAACAGATTTGGCTTGATTCCGGGCAGAAACATATGAAGAATGAGAGTCTTGAGTTTTAAGGCGTCGGTACCATTTGAATGCTTCCTCCTTATTGCGGAGAGCAGTAGAACAGGCGTGAGTAAACCAAGATTTTTTAGCATTAGTCTGAGAGAAAGAGAATGGAATGTATGCTTCCATGCCCGATAGGATTACCTCGGTAATGCGTTCAGCACTCTCCGAGGGTCCTCGGCCATGGAAGCAGAAATCATTCCATGGGAAATCAAAGAAGTACTGCCGAAGAGCCTCCCAGTCGGCAGCGCCAAAGTGCCACAAGCGCCGCCGGCTAGGAGGATCGGGTGGCTGTACTGGAGAGATAGGACAGGTGACAGAGATAAGTTTATGGTCGGAGGAGCCCAAAGGAGAGAAAAGATCGACAGTATAAGAAGAAGGGTTAGAAGTTAGAAACAGGTCAAGAATGTTGGGCCGATCTCCGATGCGATCCGGGATACGGGTGGGTTGCTGAACTAACTGCTCTAGGTCATTTAGGATAGAAAAGACGTAGGCTTGTTCACCAGGTGGATCAGTAGTGTGAGAGGAGAGCCAATGGCGGTGGTGAACGTTGAAATCTCCTAAGATGGAGATTTCTGAGAAAGGAGAAATGGATAGAATGTGTTCCACTGTAGAGTTTAGATAGTCAAAGAATTTAGGAAAGTTGGTAGAGTTAGGGGAAAGATAGACAGCACAGAAATATTTAGTAAGAGAATGACAGGAAAGTTTGAGCCATAAAGTTGAGAATTCAGAGGAGTCGAAATCGGGAACACGAGAGCAAGTGAGTTTGTTGTGCACATATGCACAACATCCGCCATTGGCTTTGAAACTAGGATAGAGAAAGTAGGAGGATACAGAGAAGGGGTTGCTGGATGTTGCTACAGACACCTGGGTTTCGGTGAGGAAGAGAAGATCAGGTTTGTAGGAGGAGAGATGGTGCTCAACAGAGTGAAAGTTAGAGGAAAGTCCGCGAATGTTGCAGAAATTAATAGAAAGAGTAACAGGCCGAGGTCCAGGTAATTGTGTGGGGTCGTCAGGGGATGGTCGGTCGGGTGAGGGGGCATTTATGGTCCCCCCCCCCCTGGGGACTCCGAGGCTGGGCGAAAATTCATCATTTTGTGATTTTTTAATTTTGGTGTGGAGGAATGAAGTGTGGTGTGCATGTTTAGTGTCGTGAAGTGGATAGGAGGAGGAGGTGTTTGTGAGAGCTAGCTGGATTGCTCTCAGTGTAAATGAGGCACAAAGAAAATCAGTAAGAGAGGCCAAGCAAATGAAACAGGAGTTCCAGCGACTCTTTATCACATGCCTATAACCTCACCTGGGTCTAGCCCTGATCGATTGGTGCCTACAATCTCCCCACTGGAATAAATATACAGTAGATCCTTCGGTATTAAAATGTTTCCCTCACTTTGCATCAATACTTTCGCTCACCCATGTAGAATAAGTTGTAGAAGTGTAGGAAAGAGGTGACCTGTTTATCACATGATTTCATTAATTTCATGGGAAGTGTTTGGTGTAGGGAGTGAAATTAATAAACTAGATTATTACTAGGTCTGTAACTACCTCCATTCGCCGGTTACTGTTGATCACTTATGAATGTGTTGCTTTACGGAAGTTCAAACTGTAGACATATAATTATTTAACATATATACACAAATATGTGCGTTTGTTATACAGCTTTGTCTTTGTCAGCTTCTTAAACATAGGAAAATATTGCGAGTGTAAAATAGTCTCAACATGTTGTCAGAATATAGTTGCAGAAAAAAAAACTAACGATAAAAGCTCTCGTGTGATGCTCCGATAAGGGGAGATTTGTATTAATTTGTATTTATTTGTTACTTGATTTATTTTATTTATTACTTTTAGTTTCCTACCAAGACCTCCATCAAGCTATAAAATATACCCCCCAGACCCACCTTCGACATAATATACCCCCCAGACCCACCTTCGACATAATATACCCCCCAGACCCACCTTCGACATAATATACCCCCCAGACCCACCTTCGACATAATATACCCCCCAGACCCACCTTCGACATAATATACCCCCCAGACCCACCTTCGACATAATATACCCCCCAGACCCACCTTCGACATAATATACCCCCAGACCCACCTTCGACATAATATACCCCCCAGACCCACCTTCGACATAATATACCCCCCAGACCCACCTTCGACATAATATACCCCCCAGACCCACCTTCGACATAATATACCCCCCAGACCCACCTTCGACATAATATACCCCCCAGACCCACCTTCGACATAATATACCCCCCAGACCCACCTTCGACATAATATACCCCCCAGACCCACCTTCGACATAATATACCCCCCAGACCCACCTTCGACATAATATACCCCCCAGACCCACCTTCGACATAATATACCCCCCAGACCCACCTTCGACATAATATACCCCCCAGACCCACCTTCGACATAATATACCCCCCAGACCCACCTTCGACATAATATACCCCCCAGACCCACCTTCGACATAACATACCCCCAAGACCCACCTTCGACATAATATACCCCCCAGACCCACCTTCGACATAATATACCCCCCAGACCCACCTTCGACATAATATACCCCCCAGACCCACCTTCGACATAATATACCCCCCAGACCCACCTTCGACATAATATACCCCCCAGACCCACCTTCGACATAATATACCCCCCAGACCCACCTTCGACATAATAGGGGAGGTGTGGTGGAGTGGTCTTGCCACTGGCCTGGTAATCCAAAGGTCCCGGGTTCAAATCCCGATGTATCAATGGGAAGATATTATTGGGATGGAATTTGTGCTGTACCTAGTATCAGTGCATTACCACAAAGCCCACCGAAACGTCAATAAAATACCCTCATTGTTCCCTGATTAAATAGCACTGTATGAATATTCCCATATTCAAAATATGCTATAGGGGTGCAATGCCTGGCGAGTTATCTGCTCAACAGGTGGCGTTGTGTGTGTAAGTGTGAGAGTCCGAGTGTAGAGGGTGAGACAGTGAAGCACGGGAACGAGATGGCTTCAGAGATGGGGTCGTTTCGGGCCATGAGTGAGCACCGTGCCTCATGTGAAGGCAAGATGGCAGGTGCTCGTTGTACTCTACGTGCTTCACATGTCTCACTCCCTAGACTGGAACAAGACCTCACGGGCTTCACTGTTCATTGTAAAGCGGTGAATGTTAAGGCTCTCAGCCTATGCCGAGAGGAAGTAAGTTGGAATATAGAAAAAAAAAAAAAAAAAAAAAAAAAAAAAAATACCCCCCAGACCCACCTTCGACATAATATACCCCCCAGACCCACCTTCGACATAATATACCCCCCAGACCCACCTTCGACATAATATACCCCCCAGACCCACCTTCGACATAATATACCCCCCAGACCCACCTTCGACATAATATACCCCCCAGACCCACCTTCGACATAATATACCCCCCAGACCCACCTTCGACATAATATACCCCCCAGACCCACCTTCGACATAAATGTGTACACTTATCAGTAGAAAAAAAATCCCTGTTGAAGGCCGGTTCCTCCTAGATCACAGGCTCGCTATCGCTCGCCAGGAGAACATCGACACCTAAATGGCACAACAGATTTTAAATCGCCAAACTAATAGAGCTAAGCATGAAAGAGAAGGTGATCCAGAAAAACCCGATCTCCCCTTAAGGGGAGGTCTCCACTTGAGGGATTGTTTTCTTGACTCCTTTCTCCCTCATGTTTAGCCCCATTGCTTTTGATATTATAAAACGTTTGCCCCATTAGTTTAGCGATTTTAAGAACTTTCACCCCATATTAAGACCTTTCGTGCCATTCAGGTGTCTATTTTATCCTGGCGAGCGATAGCGAGCCTGTAATTTAAGAGGAACCGGCCTTCGGCCGGGACATTTTTCTACCGAAAAATGTACAAATTTATCTTGAAAGGGACTCGAGGGGGTGTAATTTTAAGGTTGATGGAGGTCTAGGGAACAAACTAAATACCTCCCCTTAAGAATAGTTCACTGCCATCTATCACTTTCCCACCCTCGCCCCCGCTGCTGGGTCGACCTTGGTAATATTATCCGTCAACGCTGGGAGCATCATTATGGAACCTTTCATTACCGGGGATGTCTTTTTTTACTGGATTTTAGCTACATATAGACGATTTTATGGAGCGTAGGAAGGCTATATGGTAGGTAAAAGGATTAATTATGATAGTGTGTAGCCTTTTCATTGGTAGACGTCCCTCCTAAGCTGAATAAAACCTTCTAATAGTTGCCAGATTATAATGCAAAGGATGTCACCGGTACTGAAGGGGTTAAACCGGATTGTTGACTCACCTACGGCCTTCTGCTTAACTACAAGGAAGATTTTGTTGGTGTTGTTTTATTTTTTTTTTCACTTTGGAAAACAGTTCGTAGTTCTTGGGGTAAATGCAATCTCGGTTATATCCTTCATTAAGATTATGTATGTATTAAATAGCGTAGGGTAGTATTTGATTATGTATAACTTAAGAAAACCTAACATTGTCAAGGAGTTAAGGGGAGACTGACCGTTTATTTGGTCTATTAATTGATTTATTCATATATATTTTTAGTTTTCTCCCTAGACCTCCATCAAACTTAGAAAACACCCCCTCCACCCCCCTTCAAGATAAATGTGTACATTTTTCGGTAGAAAAATGTTCCGGCCGAAGGCCGATTCCTCTTAAAATTGCAGGCTCGCTATCACTCGCCAGGAAATAATCGACACCTAAATGGTACGAAAGGTCTTAAAATTGACAACCAAATGGGGCGAAAGGTATTAAAATCGCCAAACTAATGGGCCGAACGTCTTATAATCTCAAAACTAGTGGGGCTAAACATTAGGGAGAAGGGAGTCCAGAAAAACGGTCTGCCTCCCCTTAAGCATACAGATAGGTTGTTGCCTAAGTCAGTATCAACATCTAGGAAACTGAAATTTGTGTTTTGCGAAAGTACATAACATTCCCAAATACTTGTAAGGGTAATGCTATTGTTTACATACCTATTGTATTTCAGGCAAAGGTTTTCACTACTATGGTAAGATTTAGGATTATTTTAGTTAGTCCTTTCAAGCAAATATCTGCCTGGTGGATCACATAATATAATAATTATGCTTTCACTAATTTCATTGGAGGTGTTTGGTGTTGTGGTGAAATTAATAAAAACTAGATTAAGGCGATTATATTTAGATTATAATGAACCTCTGGGATTTATTGGTTGAACTATCAGATGTAATCCCGGCTTGTTATAAAAACACCTTATATAACAGAGAGAGAGAGAGAGAGAGAGAGAGAGAGAGAGAGAGAGAGAGAGAGAGAGAGAGAGCAAAATACGAAATGTTCCACCCTGATTTTTATTAGAGACAGGTCGCTAGCTGGCGTTGCGACACCTGTTCGGAGAATACCCGTCATTAGTTAGAATTGACACTAACCTTGTTTATATAGACATCATGTTGTAGTCTTCCTTCCTTAGAGTGTGTACAGTCAAATACCAACGTTTCCTTTGCCCTACATTGAGTTGCATCTAAGGGTATTGAAAGCTCGAACACCAGCACAACTTAAGGGGAGGCAGACCATTTTTCTGGACCCCCTTCTCCCTAATGTTTAGCCCCACTAGTTTTGAGATTATAAGACGTTCGGCCCATTAGTTTGGCGATTTTAACACCTTTCGCCCCATTTCGTAGTCAATTTTAAGCCCTTTCGTGCCATTTAGGTGTCGATTATTTCCTGGCGAGCGATAGCGAGCCTGCAATTTTAAGAGGAATCGGCCTTCGGCCGGGACATTTTTCTACCGAAAAATGTACACATTTATCTTGAAGGGGGGTGTAGGGGATGTTTTGCTAAGCTTGATGGAGGTCTAGGGAGGAAACTAATAAAATATATGAATAAATTAATAAATAGACTAAACAAACGGTCAGTCAGTGTGGTGGAGTGGTCATGCCACTGGATTAGCAATCCAATGGACCCGGGTTCAAATCCCGATATGTCAATGGGAAGATATTATTGGAATTGAATTTGTGCTGTATCAGTGCATTACCACAAAGCCCACCGAAATGCCAAAAAAATACCCTCATTGTTCCCTGATTAAATAACACTGTATGAATATTCCCATATTCAAAATATGTTACAGGGGGACAATGCCTAGTGAGTTCGTTGCTCAATAGGTGGTGTTCTGAGAGTGAGGGTCTGAGTCTGGAGGGTGAGACGGTGAAGCACTTGAGCGAACCAACCAGCCGCTTCAGAGATGGAGCTGCTTCGAGCCATGATGGATGCTTCACATGTCTCACTCCCCAGACTGGAACAAGACCCACGGGCTTCACCGTGTTGAGCGGTGGAATGTACAGGCTCTCAGCCTATGCCCGAGAGAGAGTAGTTGGAATATAGA
This sequence comes from Lithodes maja, assembly GCA_037953745.1. NCBI lineage: Eukaryota > Metazoa > Arthropoda > Malacostraca > Decapoda > Lithodidae > Lithodes > Lithodes maja. Next base: position 25,689 of record JBAKBP010010765.1, on the reverse strand, counting down.
AAAAAGAAAAAAAAATCCTTTCCTACTTCTTGACTTGAGTTTTGTTGAGGATTCATTTTTGTCTCGTATTAAGAGAAGATAATTAAGGGGGGACAGGCCGGTTTTCTGGACCACTTTCTCCCTTAGGTTTAGCCCCATTATTAGTTTTCAGATGTTTAGATGTTTGCTCCATTAGTTAGTCGATTTTAAGACCTTTCGCCCCATTTCTTCGTCAATATTTAGACCTTTCTTGCTATTTAAGTGTCGATTTTCCCCCCTGGCGAACGATAGTGAGCCTTTAATGTTGGAAGAACTGGCCTTCGGCCGGGAAATTTTTCTACCGAAAAATGTACAAATTAATCTAAAAGGGGGATCTAATGGATATTTTTTTTTAATTTTATGAACGTCTAGGGAGGAAACTAGAAAAATAATTAATACATTAAAAAATCGGCCAAAAAGTTAACCATCTCTCCTTAAAATAAAGTTGCGTAAGTGGGACACTAGTTAAAAGATCCACTGGGCAGGATGGTTTACAATTCAAGGTATACAACATGGCTGGTACTGTAAGCAGATTGTCGTGATTCTCCCTGCTGGTGGTTGGCTCTGTAATAGGTGAAGAAATCATTCTGAGCATGTCTGATAACTAATGGAGGTCGTGTCTCTGATATTCCTAGAAGTGTTTCCGAAGCACATATTTTCCCTGATTCTAATAATTGCTACAGTAAACATTATTGCCTTTGTACTTCAAATAAGTAGAAATAAGTTATAAGAATTTGAATCATAGTTATATAAATAATTACATCTTGCATGTCTGCCTGCCGAGATCGGAACCTCTCCGGGTGGTCAGGGGCCGGGGGAGTGCTGGAGCGACCTTTGTAACCCTGGTCTCTGGGTCTTCTCCTGGGTGACCTGGATGTGTGAGAGTTTGTGTTTTTTATCTGTGTTTATTTTTTGTTTTATGTTGTTTTTGTGTTTTCCCTGTTCTTGCTCTGTCTTGAGTCGGCTACCCCCAAAATGGGGATTGGGCCTGAGCATATAGATAGATAGATAGATAGACATCTTACCCATTTCTGCAAATATTACTGTCGATATGTAATTGGCAACCTATTTCACACTTGCAGAGGACGCCACTATTTGTTTTACTCTAGTTACCTCCAGACGATTTTATTAAATTTCGGTAGTTATCGGCTAAATTGAAATATTCGTATAATCCGAGTTATCATCAAAGCTGTGTAGTTTCACCTGACAGAACCACTATTATATTAACCCCTTCTGTACCGGCGACGTCTTTTTTAATAGTATTATGCAGTACAGTATACTGTATATTTTGACGATTTTGTGCAGTTTAAGAAGAATATGTGGTTTTGAAAAGGGGCAAGTGAGATGATTCGAAGCCTGTTGATTGCTAGAGGCCCTTTTGAAAATGAATACAATCATCTAATAGTAGCCATAAAAAAAAGTAAAAAGGACGTCGCCGGTACAGAAGGGGTTAAAGACGTCGCCGGGTGGAAGGTGTTATTAATAATATGGTCTCGTCTCTGATATTCCGAGAAGTGTTTCCTGAGCTCCTCATAACTTCTAGATAGCTCATATATTTGTCTGTGACTTATGCCTATTATGGATCCAGTATTATCAGAACACCAACAAATAGCCTTTACTATAGTCTATTCGCTGTAAATAGGCGAGAAATCATGAACTTTATCCTCTGTAACTTAAAATGGGGTAGAGAAAATTGGCTGTAAATGTCCACATCTATTCCGTGACTGACTCTTCCTAAATGGTAGAAGTATTAGCTCGATTACTGTTATTGTTTTTGAGTTACAGAGGATAGAGGTCATGGTTTCTCGCCTACTTACAGCGAATATACTATAGTTCATGTTTCAAAAGAGCTAATACGTCTATCTGCTGGTGAATGCATTGTATTTTCTGAACTTACAACAATAGCCTTTATTAGCTCATACTTTCAAGATGGCTATTACATTTGATTATCTCATAACATAAATATGTTTAGATATGTTTTCAGTATCCCAATCAGTAGCCTTGTACAAACTATTTGATTGAATAATATATGTGAACTTTAAAAGCTAGTATTGACTTCACTCATATACTCAGAAAGTAGAACTTTTAATCTAACTGCCCTTGAAGACTCTACTTTCAATGTTTCAACTCTGTCTCCTTTACACTGATAATTTAATAGTACTTTTGTAAAACTGGCATGATTAATGTTTAGCATTATGTATATGTACTGTACACAGTATATATATATATATATATATATATATATATATATATATATATATATATATACATACAGTATGTGTGTAGACATATTTCCACACCAAAAGAAGTGTAGAAAATGTTAGGTTCACTGTACAAGTGTTAAAAATATACACAATTACACATGCGGTCAATTATTATTAAGTTTCAGAAGATGCTAGAAAATATCGTAGGAGTATTTAATAGAGGGGGATAAAAAGTACATCCGAGTATCCTTTTAGATGGCTCGAATTGTACGGTTTAAAATACAGATGTTGATATCAGTTTAAAATATAACACGCTTAATGTTAGCTTTAACAATAACACAGACGGTAAATGCCAGTGAAAGAAGAAGAATACAGAAGGGAGTTAAAAGGAAGTCCGAGTATCTTGTTAAACGGCTCGAACTGTAGGAGTATATTATAATAGAGTTTAATACTACATTTAAAATGTTTCACAGACGTTTATTGTCAGTTAAAATATGAATAAAAGCATTTCTCTACTTACGTAGATCTTCAGTATTAAATTAAGAGTGGCTGGTTCCAAAGTCAGGGATGTTTGTCCTCACTCATGCGTGGATTACCAGGCACTGGTTCCTACGGAAGGAAGGAGGAGATAAAGGAAAGAAGGAAGCAATGAAGGAAGGGAGGGATGGAAAGAGGGAAGGGGACGGGAGGTGGGGAGGCCTGGGGCTTGACCCAAAAGGCACACACAAATTGCAGGCACAAGCGGACAAGTACATATAATGCCTTAAAAGCACACAGGCTTCAGTATCTATGAGTGTGTTGGTCTGGCTCTAACACACTCTCTCTCTCTCTCTCATCCCAAACACACATACAAACACACACACACGCACGCACGCACGCATACACACACATACACACGCACGCATACACACACATACACACACACACACACACACACACACACAGGCGCGATAATAATGAGCTTAGCTCGCATTGCGTGGATTCCCCTTGACGAACAAGTAACTGAGTAACTGAGCAACACACACTCGCTATCTAGCATACTGTATATACACCATTCCATACACCAAGATACTGCTACAATAACCTAGTCGCCCCGTCGTACACAAACACGACACTAATCATACCAAAAGAAGAGGGCGTATATTTGGGGGTATGGGCACTTCTACCCGCAGACAACAGCCATGGGTGCATCATAGAGGCCACCACAGATAAGGTCATGGGCCGCTCTCAAACTACACATACCCACGCACTTACACACACACACACACACACACACACACACACACACACTCACACACACACACACACACACACACACACACACACACACACATATGTTGTATATTCGTGCATATGTTTCAGTCCATGCATAGGGTGAACAAACAAGTTGATTAATGTACCGTATGGATGCGAATGTGTAAATAGCAACTATCTATGTTTGTCTCATCATCATAAATACTGTATAATTACCCCTTCCATTCGTCGAAATATTAGATTATCAGAGTGCAGTTGGGAGTATGTACAGGCTAAGATTAATAAGCATTATGCGATAATGCATAATATATCGTAGGCTTGTGCATAACACTTTAACTGTCTTGATAGCGTAATGCTTAGTGTGCGGAATTTCAGTGTGAGTATCTTAGGTTCGAGACCTTGGAGTACCACATGTATTTATTACTTTAATTGATTTAATTAGTTAGGTTTATTTGTAAATTCATTGGTGGGTTGGTGAAAATAAATATGAATATATACGTATATAGTTGCCTGAGGAGAACGCTTTGTTTGCTCTCGCATTATACTATATACAGTGTATATATATATAAACACAGAGAGAGAGAGAGAGAGAGAGAGAGAGAGAGAGAGAGAGAGAGAGAGAGGCAAGCTATCAGAGTCATGCATCAGAGAGTTTTTGCTCACATGCATTAAGGAGTGGAGGCCCTACAAATTTATGTGGGTGTAAAGACGCTGCCAGCTTCATAATGCATGTACCTGCAGACGTCCCTATGCCCCCAGCGTGTTGCAGATCCACTCAACATGCAACCCTGGATCACTCCAAGATCATTAACCTCTTCAGTACCAGGGACGTCCTTTTCATCATATTCCGGCAACTATTAGACGATTTTGTTAAGCTTAGGAAGGACCTCTAGGAATAATAAGGCTTCAAATTATCTCAACCAGTCCTTTTAACTACCACAGATCTTTCCTAAGCTGCATTATATCGTCTAAATGTAGCAAGAATATATCACACGTCGATGGTACTGAGAGGGTCAAGGGGGTGGTGCTGGTTTTGCTGGTCTACTTCTATATTTATTTAATTTTGAGTTTCCTCGCTAGACCTCCATCAAGCTATAAAAAACACCCCTTAGACCCCCTTTCAAGATAAATTTGTACATTTGTCGGTAGAAAATGTTCTGGCCGAAGTCCGATTCCTTCTAAAATTACAAGCTCGCTTTCGCTTGCCAGGAAAAAATCGACACCTAAATGGCACGAAAGGTCTTAATATCGACAAAGAATTGGGGTGAAAAGTACAAAATCGCCAAACTAATGAAACGAACATCTTAAAATATCACAACTAATTGGGCCAAACATGAGAGAGAACGAGGGTGAGAAAAGTGACTACCTCTCCCTTAATACCAACCAGCGATGGATGAGGGAACCTGGACTTTTAGATCGCTCCACTAGTACGTTAACATTACTAGGGTTATTTATTACAATGATAATGGTGTATATTACTTAAACATGTTTTCACTTCAACATTAAATTACTGGATAGTTCACTTGAACATTTAGAGTGTACTAGTCAGCACATTTGGAATAATGCCACATTTACAGTATATACTTTATTTACATATATATATATATACAGAGAGAGAGAGAGAGAGAGAGAGCGAGAGCGAGATAGATAGAGAGGAGAGATATAGCGAGTGTGTGTGTGGGTGTGTTAGAGCCAGAACTACACACTCATAGATACTGAAGCCTGTGTGCTTTTAAGGCATTATATGTACTTGTCCGCTTGTGCCTGCGATTTGTGTGTGCTTGTGTGTGCCTTTTTTAGTCAAACCCCCTCCCCTCCTCTCGTTCCCTCTTCTCATTCCATCCCTACCTTCCTTCATTGGTTCCTTCTTTTCTTTTTTTTCTTCCACTCTGCCCCACCTCCCTCTTTCCCATCCTCACTTCCACCCCACTCCCTCCCGTCCTTTCTTTCTCCTTCACTCCCTCAATCTTCCCTACCTCCTTCCTTCCTTCCTTCCTCCAACCACCCAGGCATCCCACCGGTCAGTCCTCAGTAAATTGTCTCTTATATATATGTTCTTCCCTAATATAAATTGCTCCTAGTGACGGGGGTTCTGCCATTAATTTGGAGTTTTTTGTTTGCCTTCACCATTTTTAGCCGCCCGGGTGTTATAATGAGTTTCTGTGAGTTAATGTGACTATGTATTTTTCTCCTTTAATCACTGCCTCTTTCTGTGTACCTTTCTATCTATCTATCCACTTCTCTCTCTCTCTCTCTCTCTCTCTCTCTCTCTCTCTCTCTCTCTCTCTCTCTCTCTCTCTCTATATATATATATATATATATATATATATATATATATATATATATATATATAATTGTTTGATGTACTGTCGTCCTTGGAAGTTCTCAGTCTCAAAAGATTTAGTTATATAATTATTAGTATTTATTTTGTTTTCAGATTGCTGTAGGATACAGTATCGCTTATATACAGTACCGGTATATAACTATTTAATCATCTCCCTTTCGTTTTATGTATTGTAAATTTATTTTATACATTAACTTATAAGCTTCCAATAAGCCTAAATAACATTGCTGGAACTCTAATGAAAGTATTAGCCAACTGTTCTTTGAAGTTGTCATGTAGTCTTCAAACTATTTGTAGTTAATCAGTTAGATAGGTATTTCAAGTTCAGCCAAGCATAAATCAAACGTCATAATGTTCCTCGTTTTGCAACCTGACCAGTAGTATTATATTGACTGCACATAAAAGAGCTGAATAATTCACCAAGAAAATACATTAATATGTCAAACTGACTGTCTTTGGCCACTGGTGAGATTCATATGACTTTCTTTCATCTGGTGTAATCTGACCTGACATATATTCATCTAACCTAGCTTACCCTACTCTTACCCAACCAATGAGAAATACTCTTGTATACCTTGATTACTCTGCTAATAATAATAGTTTTCGGAAGCACTGGTTAAGCATAAATTTGACCTTACCCTTTGGTTTTTAATACAATATTTTTGGAAGTGATTTTAAACATTGCCTTGTACTCATTTGTAAGACATACCTTGACTAATTCTCACTTTCTCTATAGACAACATTTTAGTGCAAGTGAGCTCGTGTATATATTATACTGTAATGTTTCGCTCTGATTCACTTCGATTTCAAGTGGAGTATTGCAGTATTGCAGTATTGAGTATTGCACCATCGCCGATTCAGATTGATAATTCAGATGTTCTAAGCAATATCACCGTTACAGAGAGAGAAGTATTGAATTGTTTAGATAAACTCAAGTTAAATAAAACGCCTGGACCTGATACAATCTCGCCTAGAGTTCTAAAGGAAGCTAAGGATGAGCTCTCCAAACCACTGACATTACTATTCAATAAATCCTTGCAGTCTGGAACTATGCCTGATCAGTGGAAGATAGCCAACGTAACACCGATATTCAAGAAAGGCAGCAAATCCCTACCCAGTAACTATCGTCCAATTAGCTTAACCTCAATTGTATGTAAAATGCTAGAAACGGTCATAAGAGACAGACTCGTAAATCACTTAGAGGAAAATAACATACTTAAAGATACTCAACACGGCTTTCGTAAAAAACGTTCCTGTTTAACAAACCTCTTAGACGTCTTCCACGATATCCTCAACCTCTACGATGAGAGTAAAGCTGTAGATATTATATACCTTGATTTTTAAAAGGCCTTTGACAAAGTTCCCCACAAACGTTTACTGCTAAAACTAAAAGCGCATGGAATACAAGACGGTGTGTTGAAATGGATAGAAAATTGACTCAGCGACAGAAAGCAAAGAGTAGTCATAAACGGTAAGGCATCTAAATGGACCAATGTAAGTAGCGGGGTACCCCAGGGATCGGTACTAGGACCAATTCTCTTTCTAATTTACATCAACGACATAGATGAGGGTCTCACCTGTACAATCTCAAAATTTGCTGACGATACAAAAATTGCAAATAGCGTACTCTCAAAAGATCAAGTTGACGATATGCAACACAATCTAGATAAATTGTCACATTGGGCCCAAATTTGGCAAATGAGTTTCAATGCGGAAAAATGTAAAGTACTACATATCGGATACCTAAATGAGAAAGCAAACTATTCGATGAATGGCACTCAGCTTAAGAATGTAAACAGAGAAACCGATCTGGGAGTAACAATATCGAGTAACCTAAAACCGAGTCAACAATGTTCAGAAGTTGTTAAGAAGGCAAACAAAATAATTGGCTTTATAGGCAGGTCATTTGAGCATAAATCCAAAGACGTTATCCTAACCCTTTACAATTCCTTAGTCCGCCCTCTTCTGGAATACTGCGTTCAATGCTGGTGCCCTTATTACCAAAAAGACATAAACAAGCTAGAACGAGTTCAACGTAGAGTTACCAAAATGATACCTAGCCTAAAGAACAAACCATACGAAGAGCGTCTTAGAGAATTAAATCTATTTCCTTTAACCCAGCGCAGATTAAGAGGTGACTTAATTCAAGTGTTCAAAATCATCAAAGGCATCGACAATATGAACTGTAGTAAGTACTTCACTATCGACCAATCTAATTACACGCGGGGAAACGGTTGCAAAATTATTGGTAAATCTTTTAACTCACACGAATCTAAGAATTTCTTCTTCAATCGAGTTGTCAACTTGTGGAATGGGCTTCCCCGAGACGATATAGACTGCAGCACCGTTGATTCATTTAAACTCCGCCTACACAAATATCTCGCATCAAACCCGCGACTGACTGCGTTTGTAAATGAATAACTTTATTTTATCCTCCCCTCAGTTACTAACCCATATGTCCTCTACTAACTTCCTAGTCCTGCCACGGACATTAGTTCCAGGGCAGTAGTTCCCTTTCCAATGTTCCCTTACCCACTCTAAACCACTGTTTGGACACTTGATCCTCAGTGTTTTGGAGGACAAGCAGCCTAGAAGGGTCACTAGACCTGTTGTTGCTTTATTTCCTTTGTACTCCTTTGTAGATGTCATTATCCGCTACACCTAGACTATGTTTAGTTCAGATCCAATTCTGCTTGGGAAAATGATCCGTTCCTTTAATGGTGTTGGTACCATACTTTCTACTTAGGTTATGTAACACTTTAGATAGAAATTTGATGGTGTGCCTGAAGCGCCGGTCAATTGTTGTGCTTAGATGTTTCACAGTTACGTATATTTTTCCACGAACTTACTTCAGTTGCTAGATACGTACACACCTACAATTTATAACCATCCCTTGGAGGTTCCATGGCTGTTGTGCTAAATATAAAGGTTAAGTTTATGATATGAAAAAACAAAATGAAAGAAAAGAGGAAATGTTAATGTAGGCTTACAATTAAAACATATCATGGTCACTGCTGTAGGGAAAAATCCACCACTTATATCATTGATCTGATGTTTAAGCAGTCCTTGTATACTGTACAGTATATGAGACTGCCTTCACATTAATACATAGCACATAACGTAGATACTCGGACGAAAATAACGAGTATATTATGTATGAGGTATAATACTACAAAACTATTTTAATCAATATAATTCGTATTTGCTAAAATATGTGTCACGGCAGTGTTTGGATAAAGTGAATGTATGTAAATGTGTTTATGATTGGATCGGATCTTGCTTTTGCACTGAATAACAAAGAATATCAAGTTATGGATTTTACATAGATTTACATCGATACATTGGTCACAGATATCTTACAATCTCATCGAAGTGGCCAGAATGTATATCAAGAGAGAGAGAGAGAGAGAGAGAGAGAGAGAGAGAGAGAGAGAGAGAGAGAGAGAGAGAGAGAAAGAGAGAGAGAGAGAGGGGGGAGGGAGAGAGGAAGAGAGAGAGGGGGAGGGAGGAGTAAATGAGGGAGCTAGTGTTTAATGAGAAAGTGTAAGGAGATGGAAGGAGGAATGGTACGGGACTGTAAGTAAAGAGGTAAGGGAGGAAGAAAGTAATATAGGAAACGGCAGAAGAAGAAAAACAAAATACGACGAAGATAAACAGGAGTGGAAGAGGAGGAAAACGATTAGGAGAAGGAGGAGGACAAGAGCAAGCATAAGAAGGAATATTGAGAAGAAGGAAGAAGAAGAACAGTACAAGAGAAGACAGGGAGGAGGAGAAAGAATGGGAAGAGAAGAGGCTATAACTATTTGTAAGCTATAATTTATGTAGGAGGGAGTAACATGAATAAAACAAAAAAGAAGAAGAGAAGCAGGAGGAGGCGAGGAGAAAGGCCTGAAGGGAGAGAATAAATATAATAGTCTATAACTATATGAAAACTGTATCTTATGTAGGAATATGGTGAAAAAACAGACGAACAGAGGAGAAAATGAAGATGATGGAAGGAAGAGAAGTAGGAGGAGGGAGAGAAAGGGAGGAGAACAGGTGGGAAGGAGGAGGAAGAGAAGAGAAGGAAGGTAAAGGGCTGGAGGGTGGAAGGAGAAGAGGTTGTAACTATCTGGACGCTGTATCTTATGTAATTTACTGTAGCACCACCCTAGGCCATAACCACCACTCTTAGACCTAGACTATTCCACTCTGACCCTCTCCACCTTCTCTCTCCTCCACATCTTTACCTCTCTCTCACTCTCTACCATTCTCCACCTTCTCTCTCCTCCATCTCGTTCTCCGCAGCTTTACCCCTTCTCTCACTCTACCATTCTCCACCTTCTCTCTCCTCCACCTCGTTCTCCACATCTTTACCTCTCTCTCACTGTCTACCATTCTCCACCTCTCTCTTTCACCTCGATCTCCACATCTTTACCTTTCACTTTCTACCATTATCCATCTTTTCTATCCTTCACCTCGTTCTCCACATCTTTACCTTTCACTATCTACCATTCTCCACCTTATCTATCCTCCACCTCTGTCTCCACATCTTTACCTTTCTCTCACTCTCTTCCATTCTCCACCTCCTCTAGCCTCCACCTCTGTCTCCACATCTTTACCTCTCTCTCACTCTCTACCATTCTCCACCTCCTCTATCCTCCACCTCTGTCTCCACATCTTTACCTCTCTCTCACTCTCTACCATTCTCCACCTCCTCTATCCTCCACCTCTGTCTCCACATCTTTACCTCTCTCTCACTCTCTACCATTATCCACCTTCTCTATCCTCCACCTCTTTACCTCTCTCTCACTCTCTACCATTATCCACCTTCTCTATCCTCCACCTCTTTCTCCACATCTTTACCTCTCTCTCACTCTCTACCCTAGTATCCACCTTCCTTGTTCACTTGTTTTAATTTCACTTTCCTCCTCTTTCATTCTGCATAATATCTCATCAATTGACCACTTGCGAGTTTCTGGCTATAAGGAAGTTGGAGCCGTAAACATCGATATTAAACAGAAATGCAAGAATAATGTAGGTTTCTGATGGATAAAAGGTATGTTGAAATGGGTTTATGTATTTATATAATTATGTACTACGACCGTATTTTAACTGGTAATTATGTTAACTACCGATGTCTACAACTCCAACTTCCTTATAGCCTGAAACTCGCAAGTGGTCAATTCTCCATCTCCCCATACCCCCTTCTACACCTCTTTGCCATCATTGTACTCCCCTCCACCCTCCTTCTCTCCTTCACTATCCACACCTCTCTGTCATCTCTATCTCTATGCTTTTTTCCCTCTCCATTTCCATTTCTCCTCCTCTCTCCACCTCCTCTGTGTGCTTCACCTTTTCTATACTCATCTATTTTATTCTTCTCCCCTCTTCTACTCTTCTTCTTTGCAGTTCATACCCCCTTCACTACTCACTTCCTTAAGGGGACATGGGCCGTTTTTTTGGCCTATTAATTCATGTATTCCTTTATTTCTTAGTTTCCTAGCTATTCCTCCATCAAGCTTAGAAAAACACCCCCTAGACCTCCTTTCAAGATAATTTGTAAATTTTTCGTTAGAAAAATGTCCTGGCCAAAGGCCGGTACCTCTTAAAATTACAGGCTCGCTTTCGCTTGCCAGGAAAAAATCGACACCTAATTGGCACGAAAGGTCTTAAAATTGAAAACTAAATTGGGCGAAAGGTGTTAAAATCGCCAAACTAATGGACCAAACGTCTTATAATCTCAAAACAAATGGGGCTTAACACGAGGGAGAAAGGGGACCAGAAAACCGGGCCATCCCCCCTTAAGCCCTACCTCTTCTTCACTGACTCCACCTATTCTCCGCAGTACCCTCCACTCTCCTCCCCTCTCTCCACCACTACCTCTACTACTACCACTGGGATAGTTTGTACCTCTTTGATTCCATAAGTTCCTTTCTAAGCAGAATATGATCGCCTATTTATACCCCCACAGAAACTAAAGAACATCGTAATTTTACTGAAAGCGCTAAATACCGCCACGGTAATCATTACTGTAATCTATTAACCATACTTAGGCCTGGAATATTAAAAATAACCTTGTATAACTCACAAAGCACTCTAGAGCAATTGAGTTTATATTTATATAACTTGGGATGAGCCAAACAGGAAATAGGGATGGGCATGTATAGCTCATTTGCTATAACCCATTTCTATTTAAAGAAGTATAGTTAAATTTGCTCATATAAAATAGGCTGTATCACCTTGGTCGTGCAGTGGCTAATGATTACTTATATTACAGCCCAGGTTCGAAACCCAGTATGGGCAGCTGACACTTAGTATGTTTCTGTTCTATCTATATTGGATATATATATATATATATATATATCTGTTCTATCTATATTGGATATATATATGCATTGATATTGAGAAGCTTGAATTAGTCGGGCAAAATTCCACAATGTTAATCAAGGTCATCCAATTAACAATATTCTTGGTCATATACGTCGTCTACAAGCTAATTATACGGCCAACTGGGGTAAAAAAAATACATACCCTCCCTCTTCATTCCCTCAAGCATATGGTAATACATGCTTCTGGGAGACAAGGGTAAGCCTATGAATATTCAGTTACGGTGGGTAAAGGTCATGTTCGGAAATTGTAGGATAAAGTTGCCGACACGAAAACATATACTGTACCGTAGTATTATATGTAAACAAAATTATTACCGGTACTACTACTAATTTTGTTTCTACTATTACGTTTGCAACAACAACAGCAACTACTACTACTACTACTACTACTACTACTAGTACTACTACTACTACTAATACTACTACTACTAATAATAATATTAATAATAATAATAATAATAATAATACATTTATTATTATTATTATTATTATTATTATCATTATTATCAACTCTGCGAAGCAGAGTGGTATCGCACACACAGATCCCGCCCGTATACTGTTCACCACAATTCAGCTTGCCCGTCGTCGTCGTCGTCCGTCGTCCGTCGTCCGTCCGGGAACTCCTCCTAGACCGTTCGATGGATTTTCACCAAATTTCACAGGTATATTCATTTGGTCAATGCGAAGGTCAGTCAAAAATAAAATTTTAATTTAACTTAAAGGTTAAGGTCAAAGGTCAAGGTTAAAAATAAGGTCAATATTTCATGTGTCTTAGTTTTTACTAAAATTTCTTCATTTTCACTATACAAGTTACTGGTAACCTTGATATCTTATTGGCCAAATTTTAGAAACATATTCTGAAGGGTATGGTCTAAGGTCAAAGGTCAAAATATTTGTTTTACTGGTATTTCTTATATTAACTGTTTGATTCTCACTAAACTTACCATGTATATTCGGAATACTTAGGACAAGGTCATACAAAAACTATACAATTCCATATGAAAGGTCAAGTTCACAGGTCAAGGTCAAATAAAAGGTCAATATGCTAATTTCATTACTTTTCATGCAAACTTCAAAAATTTGGTGATATAGTTGCACTTTAAATGGAAAGGACAATAATACATTTTGAGACATATATCATGAAGGTCAAGGTCAAAGGTCAAGGTCAACTATTCTATAAATATATATGAAACTAACTGATGGGTTTTAATGAAATTAGTCATGCTTATTTTGATTTTCCTGGGCAATGTCAATGAATTTTTTTTTTACTCTTACATAAAGGTCAAGGTCACAGGTCATGGTGAAAGGTCAACTTCTACTAGGCCTATTTATTTTTAGTTTTTATTCAAATGTCTTCATTTTCGCTTTACAAGTTACTGGTAACATTGATATCGTATTGCACACATTTTAGATACATATTCTAAAGGGTAAGGTCAAAAATCAAGGTCAAAGGTCAAAAGAGTATTTTTACTTGTATTTCTTATACTAACTGTTAGATTCTCACTAGGCTTACCATGTATATTCGGAATACCTAAACCAAGGTCACACAATAAACTATTCTATTAAATATGAAAGGTCAAGGTCACAGGACAAAGGTCAAATCAAAGGTCAGTATGCTATTTTCTTTACTTTTCATGCAAACCACAAAATTTGGTGAGATAGCTGCATTTTAAGTGAATAGGAAAATAATAAATGTTGAGACATAAACGTCAAGATAAAGGTCATAGGTCAAGGTCAACTATTCTATTAATATATATGAAACTAACTGATGTGTTTTAATGAAATTAGGCATGCTTATTTGATTTTCATGGGCAATGTCAATGCAAACAAAAATGTACTCTTACATATAGGTCACAGGTCAAGGTCAAAGGTCAACTTTTATTATTTATTAAAAAAGATTACTCACATTTTAGAAAACTGGCTGTGTTATGGCTTATTACTTAAATATAGCCTAATATATAACAAATGTCACATAAATATTGTAATAGTTAAGGTCAGAGGGCAAGGTCAAAATAAGAGTATTTGTAATTTTCCCTAAACTCCTCCTTGACTGTTTAATGTATTGTCATAACATTATACGGGCAAATTCAGTTGGTCAATGCGACGAATATCCAAATATATGTATTTTACTTTTATCAAAGGTCACAGTATATGATCACTATTTGTAATCAATAAGTTTTTATACGAATTAGGCTACACCATATTCATAATGTTAGTTAAATACGAACAATACTGTTAAGGTAACTAAATCCTTGATAAGAAATTCTAAGATCGAAGGTCAAGGTCAAAGGTCAAGGTTATAGGTCGATATATGATTTTTACTAGTATTTCTTATTTAATGTAAGATTCTCATTAGGCATATCATGCATATTCGGAATGCCTAGAGCAAGGCCATACAAGAATAAACATAATTCCATTTGATAGGTCAAGTTCACAGGTCAACGTCACATATATGGTCATTATGCTAATTTCTTTACTATTCATGTAAACTTAACAACATTTGTTGAGACAGTTGTGCATTAAGGGAAAATTAAAATGTTAAATTTTCAGACATCATGAAGGTCAAGATGAAGGTCAAAGGTCAAGGTCAACTATTCCTTTAATACCTCTGAAACTAATTGATGATCTTTAATGAAATTTGACACACTTATTTGATTTTCTAGGGTTACATTAAAGCAAACAAAAATATAATCCTACATAAAGGTCAAGGTCACAAGGCAAGGTCATAAGTTAACCTTCATCGTAAAAACCTCAATTTTCGATAAGCTGACAACTGTTAGTTGCATTTTACTTACATAACATATATTTCAATCATATACAGTATATATACAGTATACATAAATATATATATATATATATATATATATATATATATATATATTATAATACTTAAGGTTAAAGGTCAAGGTCAAAGAACAAAAGAAGAGTGTTGGTAATTGTCTTTAAACCCTTTGTGTACCGGTGACGTCTTTGTTATTGTATTCCAGCTATTATTAGACGACTTTGTGAAGCTTATAAAGGATCTGTGGTAGTAAAAAGGGTTAAGATGGTTGAAAGCCTGCAAATTTTATGGAGGCCCTTCATAAACTTAATAAAATTGTCTTAGTATCAAGTATGAAATGAAACCGACAGAACTGTACTGAACGGGTTACGTATCGTCACCAAATTGTGCTGTCAAATTTGGTTGGTCAATGCAAAGATTGTCCAAATTTTGTGTTTTTCTTATTCAAAGGTCAAGGTGAATGGTAAAGGTCACAGATTATGGTCACTATTGCTTTCTTATATATAATTATATATTTTATATAAATTTTATATATTGTGATATATATATACAGTATATATATATATATATATATATATATATATATATATATACCCGGTATATATATATATATATATATATATATATATATATATATACTGTATATATATATATATATATATATATATATATATACAGTATATACTGTATATTTTATTTTTTATTTTTTGTCTATGTGATTGAGGGAGGCAAAAGGCATAACTGCCTATAGCGAGCGCCTCCCCCATAGTTGAAAGAGTGACAGGGCCAAAATCAAGGGACGTTCGAGCCAAAATGCCTGGACACACAGAGTTTGAAGCAATTTAAGTCATAGGAAGAGGGAAAGACTGATTCTGGAAGAGAGTTCCAGAGCTCAGATGTTGAGTAGAAGAAAGTTTGAGAGTAACGTTTCACTCTTGGGTTGGAGAGTTGCACAGAGTAGGGGTGGGATTGAGTTGCAAGACGGGTACCACGTGCCCTACGTAAAGGAGGTGGTATGCACTGGGATAGCTCTGAGGAACACTGATTATTATAGTAGCGAGAGAGATGCAACATTGCGGCGGAGAGAGAGAGATTGCAGAGAGTTGGTGAGTGGACGGGAGTTAATGATACGAAAGGCCTTCCTTTCAACTTTATCTAGGAGAGCGGTGTGAGAGGAACCTCCCCACACATGTGAACAATACTCAATACAAGGGCGCACTATGCCCCTGTACAGAGCAAGAAGCTGTGCAGGGGAAAAGAACCCTCTAAGGCGGTTGAGCACACCCAGCTTCTGGGAGGCTGCCTTAGAAAGACTGGTAATATGGTCCTTCCAAATGAGAGCAGAAGAAAAAGAGACACCAAGAATATTGAGAGAAGATGAATGGTTGATTTTTGTATTGTTGAAGAATAAGGGATAGTCCGCTGGGAGATCCTGACGGGTAGATAGATGGAGAAATTGGGTTTTGGAAGCATTAAAGTTAACAAGGTTTTCTCTGCCCCAATTGGAAATAGTATTTAGATCAGAATTTAAGAGTTCTATGGCTTCATTACGTTTGTCGTTGAGGGATTGCTGGCTGGGGCGTTCTGAAAACTAATGGAGTAGGGTAAGGTTGAGTCGTCTGCGTATGAATGGATGGGAGTTAAGGAGATCATTTATAAAAAATTAGAAAGAGAATAGGAGATAGGACATAGCCCTGAGGAACACCGGAGTTTATAGGGTGAGGAAGTGAACAATGGCCGTCCACAACCGCGGCTATGGAACGGCCGGAAAGGAAATTAGAGACAAAGGCACAGATGGAGGGATAGCAACCGAAGGAGGGTAGTTTAGAAATTAAAGATTTATGCCAGACTCTATTGAGGCTTTCGATATGTCTAGTGCAATAGAAAAAGTCTCACCGAAATCCCGAAAGGAGGATGACCAAGAGTTAGTAAGATATGAAAGAAGATCACCAGTAGAGTGACCCTTAAGGAAGCCATACTGGCGATCTGAGAGCAGATTATGAGAAGAGAAATGCTTAAGAAATTTGGAAGCAAGAATAGTTTCAAAAACTTTAGAAAGACAAGAGATGAGAGCAATTGGACGATAGTTGGAGGGTTGAGAGCGGTCACCCTTCTTTGGGACAGGTTAAATGTGAGCAAACTTCCAGCATGAAGGGAAGACGTTAGAGGATAGACAGAGACGAAAGAGTTTGCCTAGGCAGGGAGTCAGCACGGAAGCACAGTTTTTGAGAACAACAGGAGGAACATCGTCCGGACCGTACGCCTTATTAATGTTAAGCCCAGAGAGGGTAGAAAGTACATCTTTAGAAGTGATTAGGATATTAGGCATAAGTAAGAGAGAAGAGAGCGGAGAGGGAGGAATAGCACCGGAATCATCCAAGGTGGAGTTTCTAGCAAAAGTTTGAGCGAAGAGTTTAGCTTTGTCAGAGGAAGAAGTGATGGTTGTGCCATCAGAGTAGGAAAGGGGAGGGAAAGACGAGGAAGAGAAATTGTTGGAAAGGTTTTTGGCTAGATACCAGAAAGCTTGGGAAGAGCTAGAGTTGGATAGTTCAGTGCATTTATTATTGATGAAAGAGTGTTTGGCAAGTCGAAGAACAGATTTGGCTTGATTCCGGGCAGAAACATATGAAGAATGAGAGTCTTGAGTTTTAAGGCGTCGGTACCGTTTGAATGCTTCCTCCTTATTGCGGACAGCAGTAGAACAGGCGTGAGTAAACCAAGATTTTTTAGCATTAGTCTGAGAGAAAGAGAATGTAATGTATGCTTCCATGCCCGATAGGATTACCTCGGTAATGCGTTCAGCACTCTCCGAGGGTCCTTGGCCACGGAAGCAGAAATCATTCCATGGGAAATCAAAGAAGTACTGCCGAAGAGCCTCCCAGTTGGCAGCGCCTAAGTGCCACAAGCGCCGCCGGCTAGGAGGATCGGGTGGCCGTACTGGAGAGATAGGACAGGTGACAGAGATAAGTTTATGGTCGGAGGAGCCCAAAGGAGAGAAAAGATCGACAGTATAAGAAGAAGGGTTAGAAGTTAGAAACAGGTCAAGAATGTTGGGCCGATCTCCGATGCGATCCGGGATACGGGTGGGTTGCTGAACTAACTGCTCTAGGTCATTTAGGATAGAAAAGACGTAGGCTTGTTCACCAGGTGGATCAGTAGTGTGAGAGGAGAGCCATTGGCGGTGGTGAACGTTGAAATCTCCTAAGATGGAGATTTCTGAGAAAGGAGAAATGGATAGAATGTGTTCCACTGTAGAGTTTAGATAGTCAAAGAATTTGGGAAAGTTGGTAGAGTTAGGGGAAAGATAGACAGCTCAGAAATATTTAGTAAGAGAATGACAGGAAAATTTGAGCCATAAAGTTGAGAATTCAGAGGAGTCGAAATCGGGAACACGAGAGCAAGTGAGTTTGTTGTGCACATATGCACAACATCCGCCTTTGGCTTTGAAACTAGGATAGAGAAAGTAGGAGGATACAGAGAAGGGGCTGCTGGATGTTGCTACAGACACCTGAGTTTCGGTGAGGAAGAGAAGATCAGGTTTGTATGAGGAGAGATGGTGCTCAACAGAGTGAAAGTTAGAGGAAAGTCTGTGAATGTTGCAGAAATTAATAGAAAGAGTAACAGGCCGAGGTCCAGGTAATTGTGTGGAGTCGCCAGGGGAGTGTCGGTCGGGTGTGGGGGCATTTATGGTTCCCCCCCCCCCCCCTCCCCCTGGCGACTCCGAGGCTGGGCTAGAATGCATCATTTTTTTTTTTTTTTTTTGGTGTGGAGGAATGAAGTGTGGTGTGCATGTTTAGTGTAGTGCAGTGGATAGGAAGAGGAGGTGTTTGTAAGAGCTAGCTGGATTGCTCTCAGTGTAAATGAGGCACAAAAAAAATCAGTAAGAGAGGCCAAGCATATGAAACAGGAGTTCCAGCGACTCTTTATCACATGCATATAACCTCACCTGGGTCTAGCCCTGATCGATTGGTGCCTACAATCTCCCCACTGCATATATACTGTATTATATACTGTATATAAACCTATTTTACCTAAGAGATTCAATACTACTTGCAGAATTATAGGCCGCAGAGTTGCGTATACATTTTTTTTTTTTTTTTTTTTTTTTTTTTTTTTTTTTTTGGTAATGCGAAAACTGCAAACCTACTTTATTATTATTATTATAATAGAAACAATAATAATAATAATAATAATAGTAATAGTATAAGTAATCCTTGATAACATTTATTCTTACTTGTAAAAATAATCGTGATGTAGGAAAGCTGCGTCACTAACATCCTACTGGCTATTGCACTGTTTGAAAATATTTGATATTTACTGTAAGGTCATACGCTTACCAATAAATGAACGGAAATAGATTCTGATAATCCAAGAGGAGCTTTGTTACGTTCGTTTAATTTGGTTGTATAATCTGATTATGTCCAACTTTTTCTCAACCCTTTCAGTATGCGATAACACCTTTCTTCATATTATTTTGGCTATTATATGACAAGTTGATTAAGCTTTGAAAAGTCTTAAGGAAGTTAGTGGGTTTATTAAGACCATTGTACCTCTTAAATTTCCAGAGATTCTTCGTAAGCTCCATAAATTCGTAAAATGTTAGACAAAATCAAAGAAAAATAACGCTTTCGTTAACTGAATGGTTGAAACCTTAGTTTTAGCTCAAGTTTGTTTCTAGACTGAGTAAAGATTTTTGGTAGTCTCCAAAATACGTAGAATTTCACAGAAATAAAACGGTTATACGATGGAAAACATGTTTAACTTGTTTAAACCGTTTGGTTCTTTCTCAGCTTAAAACTATTCACCTTTATGGCGGTTATACCAATATATTTGGGTAAGCACCCGATTGAGAAAGACCATCACACTGTATGTTTTGTGTAATTTTAACGACCTCAAGACGATTATAATAACTTAAGAAAGGACATCTTACAGTCAAATGGGTTGATACAATTGTCCTACAGTAGCTCCTCTAAAATCTACAAACCCGTCTTTTGATTGACAGGACTAAGTATTTCAAAACACAACTTATCACCAAGCGAGTCCATTTTCGTGCCTGTCTGTTTACTTGCAGCACCGTCCTATTGTACACTGGACAAAGGGAACGTTTCACCACTTGAAACTGCAGGTCACCAAACTTGAGATAGTCTTGTAAGGCCGGCAATCGTTCTCTGGCTTTCAATAAAATTATCATAAATGGTTCGAGTCCCGAGACCAATATAGCCCGACGCAAGAGACCTGCAGTCTTTTGCTGGGCGAGTTTGGTCGTCATTATTGTCATTGGTGCCATTTTCCATACCTCGTGCACTATTTTTGACCTATTGAGATCTTCGCAATGATAACACGAACCCTTTAATTGTAAATGCGTTAAGGATACAACTTGACAAGGAAAATGTGTTCGTCTAAGATAGCTTAGATTATTTATGAGGTGTATTTTTGACATCGATTTTACCTTTGTTTTTACCAAAGTGGACATGACATGTTCTGGAAAATAAGTATGTGAAATATATTAAGGTATTTACCAAAGTAAGGCTCTCTTTCATTTTTTAGATGATTGTAATCTGCTTAAGAAATACATCTCGTAGTCAAAAAGATTTAAGACAATCTCGAGTTATTCCTTCATCTCGATGGTAATTAACCACTTGCGAGTTTCAGGCTGTACGGAAGTTGGAGCTATAGACATCGGTATTTAGCAGAATTACGACCTAAAATACAGTTGTATTACTTTTATAACCTGTCAAATCAAATCACGCATACTTTCTAGCCATCAGAAATCTACATTATTATTGCATCTCTGTGTTATATAGATGTTTATGGCTCCAACTTTCTTATAGCTTGAAACTCGCAAGTGATAAATTGTTGTGTATTGTTTCTTGGCCATGCTAAAAGATTTCCTGTAATATCCGTAACCCTTGCCACGAGAGATTATGCCAATATATTATAATTGGTTTAATCTTTACTTGAAGTTTACACCATGGTTTACATATCCAGGTAGACAAATGGTGGCTAGTGTACGATATTGTCTGTGTTCTCCCTTTGCAAACGCCGCAAAGCCACAAAGGGACTTGCAAACACAGGCATGCCCTTTTGGATGTGTCCTAGCGCGCCCTTAAATGGTTCTGTGTTCGGTGACAGGAGGAGCTCACCTTTGGCCCTTTTGACAAGCCGGCTTCAGTCTCAGTGTGTGTGTGTGTGTGTGTGTGTGTGTGTGTGTGTGTGTGTGTGACCTACTCAGCAGCTTCGGAACTTCAGCTTTCGGGAACAGTGGACACCGAGGAGGAAGGTGGCACCGCCGCCGAAGAAATGTTGCCTCACACTTGACAATGTAAACAAAGGTGTGCCGTTTGTGTCTTTCTTGCTGTGTGTGTGAAAGAGAGAGAGAGAGAATGTGTGTGTGTGATGTGTGTTTTTGTGTTTGGTGTACTGTGAGCACGAGGGGGACGAGAATTGGAGCAGGTGTTGTCTTGCTTTCGTCAGTAGAGATTGTGTGGGAGTATTTTGGGTGGTCTTTTGGGGTATTGGTCTTGTGATTTATTGGGGGGTGTGATCTATTGGAATGTTGTGCCTATTATCGTTTTGTGGTATATCAGGGTCTATTTGAGCTTTGTGGATCTGATTTGGCTTATTATATATTAGAGTATTGCGGTATATTGGAGTCTGGTGGTCTATAAAAGATTAGTGGTGCATTTGGGTTTTCATGATCTGTTGGAATCTTGTGGTCGATTGTGGTGTTTGTGATTTTCTGTGAGTCTATTAGATTTGTTTATTATATTTGGGTATTCTGGTCTATTGGGGTGTTGTGGTCTATTGGGGTGTTGTGGTCTATTGGGGTGTTGTGGTCTATTGGGGTGTTGTGGTCTATTGGGGTGTTGTGGTCTATTGGGGTGTTGTGGTCTATTGGGGGTGTTGTGGTCTATTAGGGGCTTGTGGTATACTGGGTTGTTGTGTATTGGAGTTTTGTGTATTATTTGGGGTTTTGTAGTTAACTGGTATCTTTGTGGCATATTGGTATCTTTTAGTCTAGTGGGGTCTTGTAATCTATTGGGGTTTTGTATTCTGATGGGATCGTGTGTGGTCTATTGGGGTCTTATGGTTTATTGGGATCTTGGGGTCTCTTGAATTATTCTGAGCTCACAATATGTTGGGATCTTATGGATTAGTCGGCTACAAAAACAATATAATATTTGACTGTTCTCATAAGCTGCTGGTTTTAATTCGGTTAATGCAGTGCTACAAGAAATTACATAGTTTTTTCAAGTATTGTTAATTAATCAATCAAAGGTAACCTAACTTCGGGTTTAAGGGTTAACAGGGATCGTGTGACTACCGGCTGTATTCTTTGTTAACATGTTGTAGGGGTATGTCTTTACTACAACAAATGAAGGGAGGTTTAGGTTGTTGAGTATGTGTTTGCGTTCTTATGCGTGTGGATTTGTATATGATATGCCTACTATGCGTGTGTAAGTGTATGGACTTTTGATGTGATATGACCCTAAAATATATATTATATCAGGTTCTTAATGGTTGAGGTGATTTATGGACATGTGGACATATTATTGTGTTGTGAGTCTATACTGTATAGGTGTGTGTTAGTGTCGTAATGATTGTGTTTGTGAGTCTATACTGTATAGGTGTGTGTTAGTGTCGTATGATTGTGTTGTGTGTCTATACTGTATAGGTTGTGTTAGTGTCGTAATGATTGTGTTGTGAGCTATACTGTATAGGTGTGTGTTAGTGTCGTAATGATTGTGTTGTGAGTCTATACTGTATAGGTGTGTGTTAGTGTCGTAATGATTGTGTTGTGAGTCTATACTGTATAGGTGTGTGTTAGTGTCTAATGATTGTGTTGTGAGTCTATACTGTATAGGTGTGTGTTAGTGTCGTAATGATTGTAACGATTGAATTGAATTGATTGTTTGTTTTTTTATTTAGCTTAACATATTTACATTGTATAAAGATAATAAAGGTGTCTTTATGATGGTGTACTTGTGTTCAAATGAATTGTGTTGAGATAACCTATTAATGTGTACATGTGTCTGTGGACTTGTGGAGGTGCCTCAGTGAGAGCTTAAGGTGTCCTAATGAGCGTTTGAATGTGTTCTAATAGGTGTGTGTGTGTGTGTGTGTGTGTGAAGGTGGTCAACGAGTTATTATAATTGCTTTAGAGGACAAGAAGAGCTGTGAAGTTAAATTTCAAGCTAATTAGTGTAACAGGTTCTGCAGCACATTGGATAATTTAGGTTAATGCGTTTAATTAAACATATATTTGGCAGGGTTTTTTGTCCGAAGAATAATATTGGTTTGGGAACAACAAATGATGAACATATTGTAATATATACCTTACCTTTAAAGAGGTAACGCAAGAAACAGAAAAGTGGTCCCCGACCCCGAGAATAGGAACTTTAAATGTTGTTTCTGTTCGGGCTCTGTCTCTTGTCGGCCACCCCCAGCAATGGGTACATGCTTGAGTATACACATACATACGTACATAGCACCTTTAAAGAACAGTACGTAGTATCGTAAATAGATAACGGTATTCAATTTCAAAGAAAACGTAAGCTTATGTTAGTAACTGTAATTTTTGTTTATTTATTTCATTCCAACACAAAACACCTCCAAATAAATTAATGAAAGAAAGCATGTGATCCACCGGGATTCGAACCGGGGTTACCACATACACATTTTAAACACTCTAACCATCAAGCAGTTTTATAATTCCTGATGTACACATAGAGATCCTGTAATCAAAGGTAATAAGTGATCGACATGAGAGGGCCATTTTTGCAATACATTTTGGGGGCTATAAAATTTGGTATCATGTATTATTTTGTATGTATTGCATTGTTTGTAATCAATCCAGTTACAAATACTCCCCAAGATAAGCTATATTTCAATGTGCAACATAATTCCTACTGTATACAAAAATACACCAAGCCAGAAAATACCTTGTTTGAAGTGAATGTTGGTAATTAAAGGACCACCCTAGTTTGAATTACGTGTTTGTAATTACTAAAACGAAAATTAGAATTGAAAAACTAGCCCAAGGGCACCACTAATCACGCAGCCGCCCTCACAATCACCTCCTTCCGTCCTTAGCACGTCCAGGGAGGAAAAGAACAAAAAACAAAAAGCAAAGATTGATTGCTTGACTGACAGACCATTTTACTGTCACTCAGAAAAACGCAGGGGTGGAAAACGAGTCGGCAGACAGACAGATTGACAGACAAAAACCTACAGAGCGTTTAGTATCACAAGGTAAATTCAGTGTGTGTGTGTGTGTGTGTGTGTGTGTGTGTGTGTGTGTGTGTGTGTGTGAGAGAGAGAGAGAGAGAAATAGAGAGTGTGTGTCTGTGTGTGCGCGCGTATGTGATGTGTTCGTGGATGTGGGTGTGTGTGTGGGTGTTTCGAGGTATGACACAGCGAAGAATATCAACAGAAAGGTCAGGAGTATTAAAACTAATTTAGAGATAGCGATGATTACACTGAGTTGAGATGAAGGGTTGAAGGTAATATGCATTTGGATTGTCACCAGGCATAAGGATCAACCCGGTAACTGACCTTTCCTCTGGGCATGACTCAGGCCTATGCGCAGTCCCTCATAAAAATATCGTGATCATCCTATATTCATCAGTATGCAATGTTACTTAACAGATTGAAATATGAATGTAATTGTCGTGATCATCCTATATGCATCAGTATTCAAATGTTACTTAACATATTAAATATAAATGTAATTGAATTGGGGAGGTGTGGTGGAGTGGTCTTGCCACTGGCCTGGTAATCCAAAGGTCCCGGGTTCAAATCCCGATGTATCAATGGGAAGATATTATTGGGATGGAATTTGTGCTGTACCTAGTATCAGTGCATTACCACAAGCCCACCGAAACGTCAATAAAATGCCCTCATTGTTCCCTGATTAAATAGCACTGTATGAATATTCCCATATTCAAAATATGCTATAGGGGTGCAATGCCTGGTGAGTTATCTGCTCAACAGGTGGCGTTGTGTGTGTGTGTAAGTGTGAGAGTCCGAGTGTAGGGGGTGAGACAGTGAAGCACGGGAACGAGGTGGCTTCAGAGATGGGTTCGTTTCGGGCTATGAGTGAGCACCGTGCCTCATGTGAAGGCAAGATGGCAGGTGCTCGTTGTACTCTACGTGCTTCACATGTCTCACTCCCTAGACTGGAACAAGACCTCACGGGCTACTGTTCATTGTAAAGCGGTGAATGTTAAGGCTCTCAGCCTATGCCACGAGAGGAAGTAAGTTGGAATATATAAATATATAAATTAGTACGTTACTTT
Source organism: Lithodes maja (assembly GCA_037953745.1). NCBI lineage: Eukaryota > Metazoa > Arthropoda > Malacostraca > Decapoda > Lithodidae > Lithodes > Lithodes maja. Next base: position 418 of record JBAKBP010010765.1, on the reverse strand, counting down.
TGAAATGTCTTACGTCCATAATTCATACTGAGATTTCCATTGGCACAATAGAAATGGTAAGATTTCTTCGAGTGATTATACTAATAGGATTAAAAGTCAAGAACTATCTCCACATGTTTGACTACATTATTTTTTCCAGGATTATATCTAATGTACTCCGAAACACATCTGAGTAAGCTAGACTTTTTGTGTTTGTGAATTAGCTGATAATTAGGAGCCATGGGGTTGTATCAAGGACCTGCTCTGTCCACCCACTGTTCTAGACTCGATCCCTGGTACCGGTCTATGGAAGATAAATGAACTACTGGATGTTTGGGCTCCTAATTTCATACATAATCGGTATACATACTGTGAGTAATGATAAACTTAATGATATACTGCACTTAATTCTGAAGGTAAATGCAGTGAGAGCTTGACG
>JBAKBP010010764.1:0-76037 GCA_037953745.1 Lithodes maja | reverse complement strand
ATGGCTGCCAAGGGTGGTGGTCAAAAGGAGGACATTGAGCAGATTGGTAAGGTCGGCTGTGGTATCGCAGTGCCCGGTCGTCGCATAGCCTCCCAATGCTGCTCTAGTCTAATGCAACAGCCCTACCATAGACCGACTGTATCTGGCCATGTCGCTGAAAGCGGTGATGCTGCGCAGGCAGATGTCGTCACAAGGAATGCGGGGGTGCGCATGTACGGTATCGGCGGGGAAGCCTTAGCAATAATGAACTGTGGGAGTGACTGCACGGGTGGTACTGATTGTCCCTCTCATGACCTGGCTGTTCTAGGGACGAAGGTGGAGAAGGAGGGAGACTACAGGTTAGAAGCTGCGGTCTCGGCTGGGTTGTGGGAGGGCACTAGGCATGTTGTTCGTGGAGACAGTGCAAGGCAGTTATTTACTAGGCTATGGCAGTACTTTCGCATGTTTGTTGCTTCTCCAGGCCTGATGTACGGGATAGAATCCGACATGCAGGCTGGAGATAGTGCAAGGCTCAGTTTAATTCCCTACCGTATAAATCCTGCTCGACAGCCTGTGGTGCAAGCAGAGCTGGATTACGTGTGGACGAAGGGTCTGAGGGATAAGGAATGTCGTGAGTGGTCGTTGCCTGTAACTTTGTCCGAGCGTGCTAAAGAGGTATGTGGTTTTGTTGTGGACGGGAGTGCCTACCAGTGCAATGTTATGCCTGACGGACTTGAGAATGCACCAGCAACGTTTCAGAACCTGATGAATGAAAGTGAAAAGGACGATGATGCGCTGGGGCATTTCGAGGTCTATGTTCCAGCCTATGGTCCGGTCGTTGTAGTTTACCCAGATCATCACCCTCTCAAGATCTTGGACCAGTTTCACAATCGGAATATGAGGCTGACCAGGTGGTCACTAAGGTTATTGGTATATAACCTGGACGTACGCCATATTGCCGGTTGTGATAACGTGGTTGCAGATGGTCGTTCAAGGGTATATGATCCTGGGTGGATTGACACACGGGTAGCCTCCTGCTTTAGTTTGAATAGTATTTTGCGCTTGGTGCTTGTTGGCTCGCGGTTGTAGCCCAGCGTATTGGGTCGTAAAGCAGGAGTTGAGCGTTTGGTATAGAAGAAAAATAGGCTGCCCTTATAGTGCAGCCGGAAAAAAAAATATTAAAATATAAAAATCATAAAAAAAACTCTTTCTTTTTGATATAGATAATTGTATAAGTTTTTCATAGCCTATAGAGTTTGAGTAGTCCACGAACTATCAAACGGCTGAGCTGCTGTAAGCTCGCTCTGGGAGCATGATATTGTGTCTTTTGCTATTATTGGGAGGAGTTATAAAATGTGATTTTTTTTTTTTTAAGATGTGTTTTAGTGATGAACTCAGCTTTGTTTTAGTGCCATGCGGTCGCTGGGTGTAAGGGTCTTGATGGGGTTCTGTGTGTCAGATTTTAGCTCAGGGTTGAGCAAGTAAAATCTTGGGGGAGGTGTGACGCATGTCGAGTATGAGCATGCTGTACAGAACGCCCAGTCAGGCCCCACTCTCGCTAGGATCGTCAGGGCAGGAACTTTGGCTGTAGTCTGTGTAGAGTTTCCTAACTTAGTTTATGTGAGCCGTTGTACTATAAGTATTATAAATATGTATTTTGTTTTCATCTGAGTCAACGAGTTCTATTTTATATCATTAGTTATAAGTATTGTGTGTGGGACTTATATGTAATGATGAGAGGAGAGAGAGTGCGTAACGGGGGGAACAGTGAGTGCGCCACGCTGCAGGTAGGCCTAATTCCCTCCTCCCTCCTCCCTCCTCCTTCTCAGCGCGTGGGAAATCCTTTGTCGATCCCAGATTGAGAGAGAATATTACGTAATGATTGTCAGTGGGCGGTCCTTAGTAGTTGGCGATCTGCTCACTAGAGGGCCGAGTATAAAAAGGGAGGTCTCGCCATGCTTTACTCAGAACTCATCAGGCAGAGCGACTTCTCATATCCCTTGCAACTATCCATATTCTTCCGACTGATGTGAACTTTCTCTACTCTCTGAACAGCCTATCTTCTTCTCTTCTCGTCCCTTTTTAACCAATGACCCCTTTGGTGCAGATTTAGTCAGCCAAAGTATTATCGCTTGAGTTCTCACGAGATAAGTGCCTGTTAGATAGCCTATTTTTGGAAGGGTTAACTAGAATAGGATTGATTGATGTTTGTTGCACTCGTATATGCATTTCCCTGTGTGCGATTATTCATGTTCCTGTTTTCTGCTGGTTTAGGCAATGCTAGACTGGGATAGGGTTTCTGAGTTGTGATTTCCTATGAGTACTAGGTTGCGGTTGAACCAGTACAATTGCAACGGAGACGTGGAACGCCTAGGTGGTCTTTCTGACTGTGTACCGTGGGAGTTTAGCACTGTGTTGCGAGTGAGGGCTTTTGCCTCTGCCACCCAACACTGTGCTATCTCATTTGCTTGACTTTGAGAGGATCGCCAGGAGAGAACCAGATACTAGTGATCTGGATCTCTCAAGAGAGCATCCCGTCAATTAACGTAATTTGGCCGCACAGTCTTAAGGACCTCGCTAGGCTACGAGCCGCTTACTCAGCCATTGTCTCTTAACCTTATGTGTCCCAGCTAGACTTTGCTCGACCAGCAGATACAGCATAGTATTGAAGCTTCTCCTTATGTATATTATTGTTTATGCACTATTGATTTCATGTGTGGCACGCTTAGCTACTTCAGAGATTAGTGGCCCACGAGCACAATCTTAGTAGGCTATTGCCAGTGCATTGTCGGAGTACTTCTTCTTAATGTTTGCCATATCCTATTGCTTATTCTTATAATTCTTCTTATGTCAATTTAAAGCCTTTAATTACCAGTGAGTTATTCATTAAATTGCTGTTCAAAATCCGATACTTACTTCTTATGAGTATTCGAGAAGCATCTAACTTATCAGAAGATTCCTTGCTTGATGCTCGAGGACTATTGTTTAACGTAACGTAATAGTGCCGATCCGAAGTAGAGGGTGGAGGACTTCTTAAGTTCTTAGTTCAAGGGTGGATTACTTCGGCTTCGGCCAACACTATTCTTTAGTGTTGTAGTACTTTCTTCTTTGTTTGATTGTTGACCAGACTAGATAACTCCCGTCTAGTTATTAGTCTGTTGTGTGAAACGCTAGTACCGAGTTCTTGTATACCCCGTTATAGCAGATAGAACTCTGGAGTGTAGTGGCGTTTTTTGTTCGGCTGGCAGTACTCTGGGGTTGGGATCGTGTGTTTCCGTTGTGGCAGCGAGCCATACTCGAGTCCTGTGTAAGAGCCCTAGTGTACCCGAGTGCCCGGTCGTAACAATGTGTGTCATATTCTTAACCCTTTTATGATTATGATGCGTGTTGGTGTATATTCAGACTATCATTAGACGATTATATTCAGCTTAGGAAGGATCTGTGGGAATTAATGGGGTAAATAATAATATGTGTCCATTATATCTCAATTATACCCTGCCTAATCTGAATAAAATCGTTGAATAATTACCAGAAAATATAAATTAAATCCGTCCTTGTATCCTGAAGGGTATAATAATGGGTGTATGTATGAGTGTACTAAGATCATTGTGTAGGTGCTATGTTAGATGTTTGTGAGGGTAAGCGATTAGGTGCACAGTGTGTGTTTATGTACTGTATGTGATGATGCACCTATCTCTCTACAACGTGTGGGCCAATTATGAAAAATGTTATACATATTAGTAGAACGTACAGTGTTATGCGGAGAGTCAAGAAAGAGGAAAGCCAAGAAGTCCCCAGCAGTACTACACCAGCCCCAACACAAAGGACAACACCAGCTTCAGCTTTTACCAACAGAATAACTGTGATCCGGACAACTGACAGTTTTCCCTCCAAGACAGTTCTCTCTAGCCCATGCTACCCCACTCTCTCTAACACAAACAAGTACAGTCAAACACAGAGCCTGTGACTTTAGAGCTCCGCCCACCAAGGACACTAGTTGTGCAGCTGACAGCTCACTTTCTCCCACTCTCGCTACCTGGGTGGGTAAAAGACAGGAGAATGCCGGGTCAGAGAAGCAAGAGCAAAAGAGCTGCCCCAACACCACCACAAAGGCCCTTTCTTCCCTCAAGGAAACCGAAACCAGGAGTAACAGAACAATGAGCAAGGAGTGACAGGAGAGATTGTTTGGCACACGAAGATTTCAACAACTCTGGCTCTCTGTCAGAATTTGGTATCCCATATTCTGGCACTAACCCTGTGACCACTCTTAGCAACCCCTGCATGGCCACAACATCATTCGGTAACCTCTGTGAGGCACCTAAAGAGTTCAGCAACCCTTGCTTTCTTTACCAAACGAAAAATTGCAAGAATAAGAAGTATAAACGAGTAGAGGTTCCCAGCCACAGACAAGAAGAAGACGAAACAAGACCTTGACCTCCCTGATAAACCTGTGAAATACATTCGTTAATTCGGCCTTAATATTTTGAGTTAGTTTGTCTCTGTCTGTCAGAGTCCCTATTATTATATATTATATTATATACATGCAATCATACATTCATACACAGATTCACTGATATTAGAAGTAAATCAATATCTCTGTTGATAACCTCTGAAGTATCATTAACTCTTTATTTATTGCCTTACAGCATCCTTCTTAAACACATTATATCTATTCATACTCGGCCCTGATCTACACTTAGTTACCACACATACTTCTCTTGGGTTGTACTCATCATAGTGTAACATGAGTATTGTATTTAAACCTCTTGCCAAAGACTCACTTCGGTGTTGATGTAAATATTCAGAGGTATTGCATTTATATGCCTATGTAACCTTTGCTTACACTATTTATACACTCTTATTATTATTATTATTATTATTAGTATTATTATTATTTTTCTTTGTTGTACAATTGTAACCACAATATCTACACTTATGGTAAATTAAACTTTTGTGACGCTTCTGCATAGTAGCCACGTGCGGGCATGCGCGCGCGTCGGCTGCCCAGCCGTTTAGAAACCGGCTGGTGGCAGCCGGTTGGCAGGCTTTTCCTTAGTATATATCCTACGACAACGTAACTAATGTCTGGGATATTCTTATGTTGTTTCACAGCTTGAAGCTGCCCTTATTCTTAACCAACGCATCTTAGTATATTTTATTCTCGATAGTTGATTATTTCATTATAATATGTAAGATGTAAGTCTAGTGAGGGCGGGAGGAGACGAGCAGGAGAGAGACCGGCTTGGGACGTTGCTTCGCTTACCAGCTTGGGACGAGCCTGAAGCGTTGCCATATGCATTTGATTGCAACGTTAGGCTTAGTTTCGACTCACGCACGGGGTAGAGGATTTTGACCAGGCAACAGTGTTGAGTGTTGCCAAGCCTGGGATGTATTTTGTATGCCTAGGGTGGGTTCCAGACAGATTCAAGACTCAGAGCTCACCTCACTGTCGTACCCTTCGGACCCCCTTGATATCTATCCCTCTCAACCCCACTTAGAAACTTTCTCTCTTACTTTGTATACCTTCCTTCCACTACTTCACCAATCTATTTAATTATCCCATCCCCTTGATAGACCTTATATCTATTATTGTATTAAGCACCAGGGTTAACGACGAGCTCTCAGATAACTAGATAGGATTTTGGGCCTTATGCAGAGATGTAATTGTTAATGAGACCTAGGAAGCTTTTTTGTTGTCTCATATTTGGTGGTTTCATGCTTGCTAGTGTGTTCTTGTGTCAGGTTAGCAGGGGCTAGATCGGAGGGAGGCTTTTTGCGATCCTTTAAGTAAAGTCTGCTGGTGCGAGTCCTGTGGACCCGCACGACTTTACTAGGATACCTGTGTGAGTCTAGGGGCATTTTCTTGTCTGTGTCCCTGTGTGTCTAGTGTTGTGTTGTGTGAGGGCCCTTGCCTAGTCCACTCAGCACTGCGCTAGCACGTCTTGCTTTTGTTTTAGGGTCGCCAGGAGAGAGTCAGATACTTGCGATCTGAGTCTCTCAAGAGAGCACCCTTTCAATTAGAGTAATTTGGCGCACAGACTTGGGAACGTCCCTAGGCTAGAGCAGGTGGCTCAGCCCGGGTATCCGAAGCCTATATCCTTCCGGCTAGACCTCTGCCACCTGGCAGATTAACAGCTAGGGGTTTATTATTTCAGTATGCTTGTTATTGTGCCACAGTTTACCGTTTTTGTGAGCATTGTGAGTCAGGGTGTGGCTTAGAGACTCTGTCCGAGAAGGCTTGCCTGACTAAGAGTGAGAAGCACACCTGTATGTGGTTATGTTGCGAGTTGCTGCCTTTATTTAATTATACCTATGCCATTATACACTGTATGGCCTATCACTAGTATTTATTCCTGCTTATGAGTTAAGAGTTCTCTAAATCCGTAACGTACTTTCTTTGCTAAGCATCAGATCCTACAGTAGCCGCATGCAGTTTAGAAACCCGCATCTTGTCTACCGGTACGATGTTTGGAGGACTGTTTATTTCACCTTCTTTCATGCAGGGGTGATTAGTTGTATTAATTAACGTAACGTTAAATGTACTTTCTTCTAGATTGTTATTAAATTGTTTCTGCAATTTAATTCCGTCATCTATCTTTTCCTTGAAGCTTTAAGTCAACTTAATTGTGTGATCTTTTATATAGCCTGCTTGACTATCAGCAGTCTATAGTGCGTGCACCCTGTAACCGAGTCATAGGATACCTCGTTGTCCAGGCAGGACTCTTGATGGTTTAGGGTGGTTTGTTGCCTGTGTTTATAGATAAGGGTTGGATCTAGCGTTTCCGTTGTTGCTTGTTGCCGCATACCTAGTCCAATAGAAAGAGCCCAGTGTTTATATATCCCAGGACGTAACAAATGGCGACCTTGCATAGGATTTACTGAACAGAGGAATATAGTGGTCATTTGTTTTGAGATTCCTTATGATTAGAGGAATACAGTGGACATAGTTTTTTTTTGGAGCAACCAATATAACACATTAACAGACTTTAAATAACATTAGTATATACATACTTGCATAGGAGATAAGGCACATTCTATAACCGTGATAATAACTGCAGTACACAAACATGTCTAATACATCAGAACACAGTGATGGGTCAGGTCACGATACGGGCTCGGAGGGAGAAAGACCTGTGGAGTGGCTAGTCGATAGCGAGGAGGGTGCTAGAAGATTTTTAGAGGTGCCCCTTACCGCTGCCAGGGTGTTGAAGCTGAATAAGTATGGCTTAAAGTGTGTGGCAGGTCTTCAGGGTCACCAGGGTTTAAGTGACATGAGGAAAGATCAGCTGAGGACTTTGATATTGGGTTTAGAAGGGAGAGACCTGGGTGGAGAGGCGACTGGGGGCCCTGGTCCCCAGCCCCCCCTCCACTCTACCCCCGTATCAAACGTCAGGGTGCCTGAATTTAGTACATACCCCCAAGTTGATGGTCAATGGCAGCGTGGAATTCAATCACAGGGACCCTCTCCATTAAATGCACCTTCCCCTCCTCAAGGGTTGACTCCAGATTTGTTGTTTCGGCTTGAGATGGCCAAGGTTGAGGTTGCTAGAGCTCAGGTTGAGGCTGCCGAGAGACAGGCTATACGAAAGGCTGAACTGCAGGCAGAGTCTACTAGGTATCGGGCTGACAGGGAGCTGGAGAGATCTCGAGTGGAGGTAACAGGGCGAAATATTGGGGGAGGTAACCGACATCGGGACGAATCATTGTCGCACCTGCTTAAACTAGTTCCTGTGTTCGATGAATTAGGTGTGGCTGACTTTGTTATGCAATTTGAGAAGAAGTGTCAGGAACACCAGTGGCCTCAGGAAAAGTGGGCAGCATTAGTTTCATCAAGACTCCTAGGAAGGGGGCTAAAAGCGTATGATGCACTACCTTTAGAGTCCTGTGTAGTTTATGATGAGCTAAAGAAGGCTGTGCTACGGGTCTATGAGTTACAACCAGAAACTTACCGCTTGAAGTTTCGGGGTGTTACTAAGGGCAAGGATAGTACCTTCCTAGAACATGCCCGGGACTTGTCTGATGCCCTACGACATTGGCTGCGTTCTGAGAGGGCAGCTACTTTTGAGGAGTTGAGTGAGCTGGTTCTCTTGGAGCAGTTCTTTAAGTGCACAGGCGGGGACTTAACATTAAATATAAAGGAAAAAAATCCTAGAACTCTCCAGGAGGCAGCAGAAATGGCTGACCTCCGACTGTCATTAATTCGAGGGTGCGGAGCAGCAGCTAGGAGTGAGTCGGGTGCAAAGGATCGTACTCCTCCCACTCCCAAGAATTTTGATACACATAAATACACAAAACCATCTAGCACTGACAATAAAACTGAACATAAACCAAATACCGTCCCGTATAAGAAGTCTAATGGTACCTCCCACTCCCAAGGGAAACCAAAGAGTAAAGAGTGCTTTGCATGTCACAAGGAGGGTCACTTTGCAAATGCTTGTCCGAACAAGCCACCAAACAAGGCAGGCCCGCAGCATAGGGGTGTCGCCTATATCTTCTGAGTTTGCCAAGGGTAGTTTGTCAGAGGTTGGGACACAGCCTGTGTTCAAGAGTCCGGAAGGCTCGAACCCTGTCCGCAACGTCTTTGGGGGTCATAGAGGGCATGGTTTTGTGAGGTGGGCTGGCGAAAGGCGTGGAGTTAAGCTATTGCGTGATACTGGGGCTTCTCACACCTTGTTAAGGAACTTTACTGGTAGACCGATTAACGCTGCTCGGGTGGTGGTAGTTCAGGGGATCAATGCTACGAAGTCCTACCCGCTGGTGCGGATGGAGCTAGAGGTGGGTGGTGTGGCGAAGGAGCTGGATGTAGGAATTGTAGAGAACTTGCCTGTTGGGGGCGTCGACCTCCTCCTCGGCAACGACTTTGCGGTGCCTGCTTCTAAGGTTTCACCCTTGGTCGTTGCCGAGAAGGCGGCCGACGTTAGTAGGGAGGAACAGGAGTGGGTTGAGAAGTGTAACGTACAAACCATGGCGTGTGTTGTGACGCGTTCTCAGACATTCGGAGCCTTGCAGCCACCACCTCAGTCTATCAAACCGCAGAGGAAAGGTCACAAGAAACCGGGAAGTGTTGGTCAATTGGAGAGTTTTGAGCCGGCAGTGTTTCTTGGTGACTCATTATTGGCACCTATATTAGAGTCTGGAGAGGCCCCGGGGCCTGTCACCGCTAGTGCAGGTGCAGGGCAGGAAGAGACTCTGCGACAGCATCGTTATGCGCAGCGTGAGGAAAGGATGGCTCAGTGGGACATTGGAGGTGGAAATAAATTATTTAAGATGAACTTGGATAATCTCGCACCTGCTGATATATGTTCCTTGCAGCTGGAAGATCCTGAAGTCAGGGCGTGTGGTAATGGTGCTATCGAACTGGAGAGCGATGGGGATGCGCAGCCTGGTGATTTTTTCTTGTCCGAGGGGATCTTGTATCGGAGACATCAGGATCCCAAGAAAAAGTGGGATGGCGGGTCAGGATTAGTGGACCAGTTAGTAGTACCGAGGGTGTGCCGTGAGAGCTTATTGAGATTAGCTCATGATGTGCCTTTGGCAGGGTACCTGGGGGCACGTAAGACGGAGGCAGCTCTGAGCAAGCTTTTCTGGTGGCCTGGGTTAAAGGCGAGTGTCGTGTCATGGGTGACACAGTGTCACACTTGTGAAGTTGTTGGGAAACTCAATCAGGTCATCCCGAGAGCCCCGTTACAAGCCATCCCTGTCATTGGGCCGCCCTTCAGCAAAGTAGTTATCGATATGGTTGGCCCATTGCCCCCCACTAGTGCCGGCAATACATTTTTACTAACTGTAATGGATGTAGCAACACGGTATCCAGATGCTTACCCCATGCGCAACGGGATGGCTAAGACTGTTGTCAAAAACCTACCTGTCTATTTCTCTCGTTATGGCTACCCTCAGGAGATCCAGTCTGATCAGGGATCCAATTTTACTTCTGCTCTGTTTAAGCAGACCATGCAGCAACATGGGATAGTGTCTGTGGTGTCATCTGCCTACCATCCCGAGAGTCAGGGAGTTTTGGAAAGGTGGCACTCGACTCTCAAGAGTATGTTGCGGTGTTATTGCATGGAAAATGGGAAGGACTGGGATCTAGGTCTCCCATACGTTTTATTTGCTGCGAGAGAAGTACCTGGGGAGAGCTTGGGATTTAGCCCGAACGAGTTGGTTTTTGGACACAGGGTCAGGGGGCCCCTCCACATAGTCAAGGAGATCTGGGAGAGAGTCACAAAGCCATGTTCACTTCTAAAGTATGTAGTTGAAAGCCGTGAGAGAATGCTAAAGAGCTTGGAGGTAGCAGGTCGGAACCTTAAGAGTTCACAAGCTCAGATGAAGGACAGATACGACCAGAAGGTGAAGCTGAGAGAGTTTGAAGTAGATCAGGAGGTACTGATACTACTGCCTCTGGTGGGACACCCCTTGTCTGCCAAGTATTCTGGTCCGTATCGGGTTGTAAGGAAGGTTTCTGATCTCGACTATTTAGTAGCTACTCCTGATCGTAAGAAAAAGAACCAACTTTGCCATGTAAATCTGATGAAAGAGTATGTGAGGCGCCCCTCCGAGCCTCTCACTGTCCTGGTATTGATCTGCAGCGATCATGGTGGAGAAGGAGGAAGGGACAGTCAAGCTGCGGGGGAGGATAATTGGGATTGTCATGCTTCCGCGGATCAGTGGGCGGGGAATTCTAGACAAGTGGCTCACGAGTTGATATTGCACCTGCCTGAGCAACAGCGTGTAGCTGTGCAGCACTTGTTTGATTCAAACCCAGCTGTTTTCGCGGAGCATCCTGGCCTCACTACTCAAGCGGTGCACGATGTCGATGTTGGGGACCACCTGCCCTTTAAATCAGTGCCATACCGTGTTCCCCCTATTAAATTTCCAGCACATAGGGAAGAGCTGGATTATATGCTGAAACGTGGGCTGATTTCTGAGGGTGCAGTAAGGTGGACTTCCCCAGTCACACTGCAGCCCAAACCAGATGGCAAGGTGCGGTTTTGTATAGATTTCCGCAGGTTGAATGGTTTAACCCCCACAAATGCCTACCCTCTCCCTCGCGTGGACGCCAGTGTGGATAAGATAGGAAAAGCCAAGTTCCTCACTAAGATAGACCTTGTTAAGGGTTATTGGCAAGTGCCCTTGTCTGAGCGAGCGCGAGAGGTGTGTGGGTTTGTGGTGGACGGTGCCACATATCGTTGCCATGTTATGCCATACGGGCTGAAAAATGCCCCTGCAACGTTTCAGAAATTAATGAACGACATTGTAGCCGACATTCCCAACTGTACGGTGTACCTAGATGATGTCATAATATACGACGATGATTTTAACAGTCACTGTGCTCACATCGGACAGCTTTTTAATAAACTGAATAAAGCAGGTTTGGTGGTAAACCTGGGTAAGTGCGATTTTGTCAAAGCCACAGTTTTGTACCTGGGGTTCGAGGTGGGGATGGGTCAGGTGTGCCCTCCACAGACAAAGATCAAAGCCATCGATCAGTTTCCCCAGCCTACGACTAAGAAACAAATCATGCGGTTTCTAGGTATGATAAGCTATTATCGTCGCTTCATCAAAGGCTATTCGACTGTACTTGCACCTTTAACTGACTTATTATCTAAGGACAAGAAGTTTCGGTGGGTTCCTGAGTGTGCAGAGACGTTTTCCTTGGTGAAACACCTGTTATGTACCCACCCCATACTCAGGGCCCCGGACTTCAGCAGACCTTTTCAGCTGGCGACTGATGCCAGTGGCGTAGGGGCTGGGGCTGTCTTGTTACAGACAGATGATGAAGGTATCGAACATCCAGTGAGTTTTTACAGTTAAAAATTCAATAGTGCACAAAGGAATTACTCTGTAGTTGAAAAAGAACTCCTGGCGATAGTGCTGGCGCTCAGGCACTTCGATGTATATGTTCCTGCTTTCGGACCAGTCGTAGTGGTTTATACCGATCATCACCCTCTGAAATTCTTGAATCAGTTTCATAACCCGAATATGAGGCTGACCAGGTGGTCACTCATGCTTCAGGAGTATAATCTGGACATACCCCATATTGCCGGTTCTGATAACGTGATAGCGGATTGTCTATCAAGGGTGGATGATGTTGGTTAGACTGCCACAGGATTGAGGGTTGAGTGTGGAGGAAAATAGGCTGTCACTGTAGTTCAGCCGAAAAAAACAAATTAAAAAAGCAAAAACCTTATAAAAACTCTTTATTTTTTATAACGTGTAGAATTTTGTATAAGATGTTGTAGCAGTATCTAAGTTGAATGTTTTCGCTTATTGTCACTAAGTTAGTTGAACTTGCTCGGTGGAGCGCAACAGTCTTTATTTTTTTTATATATAGTGCCTTGTGTCGCAACAGTGTGTGGTACTATGAGAAGCTTTCTGTTAGATATGAAGAACTTAGTCAAGGGTCTTATATCTTGGGGGAGGTGTGACGCTTCTGCATAGTAGCCACGTGCGGGCATGCGCGTGAGTCGGCTGCCCAGCCGTTTAGAAACCGGCTGGTGGCAGCCGGTCGGCAGGCTTTTCCTTAGTATATATCCTACGACAACGTAACTAATGTCTGGGATATTCTTATGTTGTTTCACAGCTTGAAGCTGCCCTTATTCTTAACCAACGCATCTTAGTATATTTTATTCTCGATAGTTGATTATTTCATTATAATATATAAGATGTAAGTCTAGTGAGGGCGGGAGGAGACGAGCGGGAGAGAGAGACCGGCTTGGGACGTTGCTTTGCTTGCCAGCTTGGGACGAGCCTGAAGCGTTGCCATATGCATTTCATTGCAACGTTAGGCTTAGTTTTGACTCACGCACGGGGTAGAGGATTTTGACCAGGCAACAGTGTTGAGTGTTGCCAAGCCTGGGATGTATTTTGTATGCCTAGGGTGGGGTCCAGACAGATTCAAGACTCAGAGCTCACCTCACTGTGGTACCCTTCGGACCCCCTTGATATCTATCCCTCTCAACCCCACTTAGAAACTTTCTCTTACTTTGTATACCTTCCTTCCACTACTTCACCAATCTATTTAATTATCCCATCACCTTGATAGACCTTATATCTATTATTGTATTAACGACGAGCTCTCAGATAACTAGATAGGATTTTGGGCCTTATGCAGAGATGTAATTGTTAATGAGACCTAGGAAGCTTTTTTGTTGTCTCATATTTGGTGGTTTCATGCTTGCTAGTGTGTTCTTGTGTCAGGTTAGCAGGGGATAGACCGGAGAGGAGGCTTTTTGCGATCCTTTAAGTAAAGTCTGCTGGTGCGAGTCCTGTGGACCCGCACGACTTTACTAGGATACCTGTGTGAGTCTAGGGGCATTTTCTTGTCTGTGTCCCTGTGTGTCTAGTGTTGTGTTGTGTGAGGGCCCTTGCCTAGTCCACTCAGCACTGCGCTAGCACGTCTTGCTTTTGTTTTAGGGTCGCCAGGAGAGAGTCAGATACTTGCGATCTGAGTCTCTCAAGAGAGTACCCTTTCAATTAGAGTAATTTGGCGCACAGACTTGGGAACGTCCCTAGGCTAGAGCAGGTGGCTCAGCCTGGGTATCCGAAGCCTATATCCTTCCGGCTAGACCTCTGCCACCTGGCAGATTAACAGCTAGGGGTTTATTATTTCTGTATGCTTGTTATTGTGCCACAGTTTACCGTTTTTGTGAGCATTGTGAGTCAGGGTGTGGCTTAGAGACTCTGTCCGAGCAGGCTTGCCTGACTAAGAGTGAGAAGCACACCTGTATGTGGTTATGTTGCGAGTTGCTGCCTTTATTTAATTATACCTATGCCATTATACACTGTATGGCCTATCACTAGTATTTATTCCTGCTTATGAGTTAAATTGTTTCTTCAATTTAATTCCGTCATCTATCTTTTCCTTGAAGCTTTAAGTCAACTTAATTGTGTGATCTTTTATATAGCCTGCTTGACTATCAGCAGTCTATAGTGCGTGCACCCTGTAACCAAGTCATAGGATACCTCGTTGTCCAGGCAGGACTCTTGACGGTTTAGGGTGGATTGTTGCCTGTGTTTATAGATAAGGGTTGGATCTAGCGTTTTCCGTTGTTGCTTGTTGCCGCATACCTAGTCCAATAGAAAGAGCCCAGTGTTTATATATCCCAGGACGTAACACTTTGGACACCGACTCTTATGTATCTGTTCGAATCTTAGTTTCCCAGCTCAATAAGGACTGCAAGCTCATACAGATAAGCTTATAGTGCCAAAGGACAACTAGTACCTGATCGATATGTAACATGACTGTATACTACACCTAAATATATGTAACATGTATACTACACCTAAATATATACACATGTAAACTAGACTCACTCACATAATATGCCTGTTCTTATTAATTACTCCCTTTCAATGTAACCGTCATATTTGGCCATCCTCTGTTCTATCAGCACTCTATGATTATTATATATAATGTATAATATATATACAGAATATATATATATACAGTATATATATATATATATATATATATATATATATATATATATATATATATATATATATATATATAAATTATACCGGTATATATATTTATATTATACCTCATAATAATAGAGCACAAGTATAATATATTAACCTCTTTAGTTAATCATATAATTAACTACACATTATTAATCCTTAACTTAATCTCATAACATAGATATAATTCTCTAAATTGTTTATATTTACGAATTGTAAACATTAACTGTAAACATCTTATCCCCCCTAGACATCACAGAATGTCTTAGTTATTTATTACAAACTCTCATGACCCACCTAGAATTGCTGACACAACTTCACCTTGCGTATCACATATTATAGAGAGCTTGGTGGTTCACTCCAGCCAGGGCTCTGAATCAAGGAAGGTTACACACTTTAAACCTCTCCTGCTATTCACCCCTCTCCCATCACTCTTAAGACTCATCTTAAGCCAAGCCAACTCATAAACTCATAGTCTAACTCATAGACCTATTGGACAAGTCCCTTTAACCTTTATTAAGTCTATATCTCCAGACTAAGTGTATAACCTTATTCTGACTCCATCTATAACCACTTAGGAGTTTATTCTAAGCTGTTATATTATTTTATATTAAAAGTTACCATAATTATAATCCAGTTTTCTTTCTCCTTATGTATAGTATTACCTTATATATATATATTTTTTTTTTTTTTTTTTTTTCTATGTGATTGAGGGAGGCAAAAGGCATAACTGCCTATAGCGAGTGCCTCCCCCATAGTTGAAAGAGTGACAGGGCCAAAATCAAGGGACGTTTGAGCCAAAATGCCTGGACACACGGAGTTTGAAGCAATTTAAGTCATAGGAAGAGGGAAAGACTGATTCTGGGAGAGAGTTCCAGAGCTCAGATGTTGAGTAGAAGAAAGTTTGAGAGTAACGTTTCACTCTTGGGTTGGAGAGTTGCACAGAGTAGGGGTGGGATTGAGTTGCAAGACGGGTACCACGTGCCCTACGTAAAGGAGGTGGTATGCACTGGGATAGCTCTGAGGAACACTGATTATTATAGTAGCGATAGAATAGCGAGAGAGATGCAACATTGCGGCGGAGAGAGAGAGATTGCAGAGAGTTGGTGAGTGGACGGGAGTTAATGATACGAAAGGCCTTCCTTTCAACTTTGTCTAGGAGAGCGGTGTGAGAGGAACCTCCCCACACATGTGAACAATACTCAATACAAGGGCGCACTATGCCCCTGTACAGAGCAAGAAGCTGTGCAGGGGAAAAGAACCCCCTAAGGCGATTGAGCACACCCAGCTTCTGGGAGGCTGCCTTAGCAAGACTGGTAATATGGTCCTTCCAAATGAGAGCAGAAGAAAAAGAGACACCAAGAATATTGAGAGAAGATGAAGGGTTGATTTTTGTATTGTTGAAGAATAAGGGATAGTCCGCTGGGAGATCCTGACGGGTAGATAGATGGAGAAATTGGGTTTTGGAAGCATTAAAGTTAACAAGGTTTTCTCTGCCCCAATTGGAAATAGTATTTAGATCAGAATTTAAGAGTTCTATGGCTTCATTACGTTTGTCGTTGAGGGATTGCTGGCTGGGGCGTTCTGAAAAACTAATGGAGTAGTGTAAGGTTGAGTCGTCTGCGTATGAATGGATGGGAATTAAGGTACAGTTAAGGAGATCATTTATAAAAATTAGAAAGAGAATAGGAGATAGGACAGAGCCCTGAGGAACACCGGAGTTTATAGGGTGAGGAAGTGAAGAATGGCCGTCCACAACCGCAGCTATGGAACGGCCGGAAAGGAAATTAGAGACAAAGGCACAGATGGAGGGATAGAAACCGAAGGAGGGTAGTTTAGAAATTAAAGATTTATGCCAGACTCTATCGAAGGCTTTCGATATGTCTAGTGCAATAGAAAAAGTCTCACCGAAGTCCCGAAAGGAGGATGACCAAGAGTTAGTAAGATATGAAAGAAGATCACCAGTAGAGCGACCCTTAAGGAAGCCATACTGGCGATCTGAGAGCAGATTATGAGAAGAGAAATGCTTAAGAAATTTGGAAGCAAGAATAGTTTCAAAAACTTTAGAAAGACAAGAGATAAGAGCAATTGGACGATAGTTGGAGGGTTGAGAGCGGTCACCCTTCTTTGGGACAGGTTGAATGTGAGCAAACTTCCAGCATGAAGGGAAGACGTTAGAGGATAGACAGAGACGAAAGAGTTTGCCTAGGCAGGGAGTCAGCACGGAAGCACAGTTTTTGAGAACAACAGGAGGAACACCGTCCGGACCGTACGCCTTATTAGTGTTAAGCCCAGAGAGGGTAGAAAGTACATCTTTAGAAGAGATTAGGATATTAGGCATAAGTAAGAGAGAGGAGGGCGGAGAGGGAGGAATAGCACCGGAATCATCCAAGGTGGAGTTTCTAGCAAAAGTTTGAGCGAAGAGTTTAGCTTTGTCAGAGGAAGAAGTGATGGTTGTGCCATCAGAGTGGGAAAGGGGAGGGAAAGACGAGGAAGAGAAATTGTTGGAGAGGTTTTTGGCTAGATGCCAGAAAGCTTGGGAAGAGCTAGAGTTGGATAGTTCAGTGCATTTATTATTGATGAAAGAGTGTTTGGCAAGTCGAAGAACAGATTTGGCTTGATTCCGGGCAGAAACATATAGTAACTAGGTCTATGATATTTCGTCCGTATATGCATGTAAGCCTAATCTAACAGGATCGGCCATATTGGTTTGGGTAGGGTAGGCCTATGCTGGACTAGAGGCTCTGAAACCTGATAGGAAATATTTCCCATTTTGCAAAACCTTCACATTTGATGCTGGTATAATGAATATATTGTGGCTATATATATTTTGTTAATTAAATATGATAGCATAACTTACTTTTGCCTTAAACCTGAGAGTATACTAAGGAATGATAGATTAATGTTGTGTAGGAAGGATAATGAAAAATACCAAATAGTTATGGAGATATGGATTTTTAAAGTGGCAGTTGCAAATTTGCAACAGCGATACATGAATATCTCACTTTTGGAGCGATAGTGTTCCAGGGTTCTGCTCTTGGTTATTGGATATAAATTTAGTTCTTTAAGATGTTCCTCTTATGGTTTGTTCCGAAGACAGGGTATCATCTTGGTAGCTCTATGTTGAAGTTGTTAAAATTTGTCTATATTTTGTTTATAGTAAGGGCACCAGAACTGAACATAGGGAGGGAGTGGTGGTAGACGGAAGGGGTGGAAGTAGAAGGAGGGAAGTAGAGAGAAGGAAGAAAGGATTGGGTGGTATGAAGAGATGCTATGTAGAGTCCATATATTAGCGAATTTTGAAATTATTCCAAACACTGGCAGAGTTTTTGTGAGTGTTTGAATAGTGTACCTTCCATGGGATTTCCCAAAGTCTGTTAACAGAGCCTCAAGGCTGCCGAAATTTACAAATTAAAATTTTGCAAGTATCAGAACCCTCAAAGCATGTGTGGATTAATAGGACCTCCACAGTTGTCCCATTTGTGCACCGCATATTTACCATACATGGACTGACACAGGAGCAGCTGTATTGTAGCTTGCTGACACTTACAGTGGAGAAGTGTAGTGTACTGAGACAAGAAGTGCAGCATCCACTAATAGGTAGCGCCAGCGAACTTGACAATAATCTTGACCCCTTAACGTCTTATAATTCGAAATGACTGAAAGCAATCGGGCTGACGTTTCTATCATTTGGGCAGAGTCCACCAGGAAATAGATGTGAATATTTACAGCCAGTTTGCTCTAGGCCCTTTTGAGTTACAGAGAGATCTGGGATCAAGGTTATTGTCAAGTTCGTTGGCGCTACCTATAACACCATCGCTGCCCAGCCGCAGTAAGTCACCAGCCCACTCATTGCCGTGAACCACCACCTCTGCCCAACCTCATTGTAGTAGAAGAGGGCAACCTGACAGTCGTGCTTGACCATCCACGCTGTCTGCCATCTGCATAAAGGCCCAAGAAGTAAGACCATCTCCTTTACCATAATAAAGAAGTTGAACATGATTTTGTTGCTGTCGTGCTCCCTCACGAGTGTCATTGGGGCTGTCTCCTGAGACTTTTGATGGAATAACAGTATACGCAGATGTACAAGAACGTTATGCCCATGATTGTAACTACTGTACAAAATATATTATTCTATGACTGTGTTCCAGTATATTTAATATCCCGTGAATGACAACTATTTATAGAATTAGTTTTGTTGTTTCTGAGAATTATTAAATTAAGTACTCATTTAAAAAGATGATTTTGTACACAGTAATTTCAAATGTTTTCGAATGATACTTTCACGATTATCAAGAAAAGAAATCTAAATGGGACGTATCCTAAAACTATATTTAATCCAATGCAGATTTATGCTAATAGAAAAATGTAAACAAGAGAACAATACTCCACAGGGATATGATTCCATATTTTGTTAACAAATACATGTGTTCGTGTATCATCAAAACATGTTAGTCTAGCTTACTGTAAGTTGCCCCTATTATATACATAAAACAAATGTTCTTTGCTAATGAAATGATAATTGACATATCAAATTTATGCTTTTCTTTGGCCACATAAATAATATAGACAACAGTATGTACAATTGCTTGCACACATATCTGGTAAACATATATATGTTGAACTAGAGACGCTGAAAATTGAATATTGGAAAACCTTGATTGGGTCATTATGGTAAAGGGAATGTTTCAATTCACCACTTGCGAGTTTCAGGCTATAAGGAAGTTGGAGCCGTAAACACCGATATACAACACAAATGCAATGATAATGAAAGTTTGTGATTGATAGCAAGTATGATCAATTTGGCTTTATGTACTTATATATGTACTACGACCGTATTTTAGCTGGTAACTCTTCTTAATATCGATGTCTACAGCTCCAACTTCCTTTTAGCCTGAAACTCGCAAGTGGTCAATTGCTTCATCAGTATGTCGGACTTATTTAACCCCTTCTGTACCGGTGATGTCTTTTTAACTTTATTCTGGCTACCATTAGACGATGTTACTCAGTTTAAAAAGGGCCTCCAGCTATTATCAGGCTTGGAACTATCTCACTTGAGGGGAAATTGGTCCTTTTCTAGTCTCCCTTCTTTCTCATGTTTAGCCTCATTAGTTTTCAAATATTTATACATTCGTTCCATTAGTTTGGCGATTTCAGACCTTTCACCCTATTGCTTTGTCAATATTAAGACCTTTCGTGCCATTTAGGTGTCGAATGTTTCATGCCAAGTCACAGCAAGCCTGTGGTTTTAGAAGAAACCGGCCTTCGGCCGGAAAATGTTTCTACCGAAAAAATTACAAATTTATCTGTATATATCTAAGGGGTGTTTTATTCTTTTTAAGTTTGATGGAAGCCTAGGGAGAAAACTAGAACAAAATATTATATAAATGAAAACAATCGACCAAAAAGTGAACCGTCCCTCCCTTAATAATTTATACTACCACACATCTTTCTTAAACTGCACACAAATCGTCTAAACAAGGCTAAAATAAAATCGAAAAGACGTCACCGGTACAAAAGAGGTTAATACATAATACAGTACACCACCCTTCACTGCAGGCTATTGTATTTATAATAGATATAACCCCTTCTGTATCAGCGACGTCATTGTCATTGTATTCTACCTATGTTTAGACGATTTTATTCAGCTTAGGAAGGACGTCTACCCATTGAAAGATTGCAGCAGACTCCATTAACCCCTTCTGTACCGATGATGTACTTTTCATTATATTCTGGCGACTATTAGACGATTTTGCACAGCTTAGGGAACTGAAAGTAGTAACAAGAAATAGGGTGGTCAGTATGGAAGTGAAGAAGTCCTTGCATGACAGTGTGGTAATCCCGACACTGACTTACGGAAGCGAAGGATGGACGTTGGTTGAGAGACTCGAGCCAAGAGTGAGAGCAGTGGAAATGAATTACTTAAGAAGTTCGTGCGGAGTTACATGGAGGGATAAACAAACGAATGATGAAGCAAGAAGGTGTGATGTGGAGGTAGATGTGCTGGAAAATGTGAAAAGGAACAACTTGAGATGGTTCGGCCATATGGAACGTATGGAAAGCGAGAGAATGAGTAAGAGGGTGTACGAGAGCGAGGTGGAAGGACAGAGAGGGAGAGGTAGACCGAAGGAGAGGTGGAAGGATGGAGTGAGGAAGTATATGAACGAAGGCGGTGCTGGTTGGGGGGAGGGGCGTTGACTGACTGGGGACAGAGGTGCATGGGGGCGGTTCGTTCGTGGCCACCCCCTACGGGGATCACGGCGTAAGGCAATAGATAGATAGATAGATAAGGAATCCCGTCTACTCATTAAGGCTACAAACTGCTCAATTAATCCTTTTAGCTACTGTAGATCCTTCCTAAGCTTCATCAACTCGTCTAAATATAGCTAGAATTAAATATAAAAGACGTTGCCGGTACTGAAGGGGTTAATCATTTTAGTTACCATATGTGGTTTCTAAGTTTCATGAATCATCTAAATGGAGCTGAAATCAAACAATAAGACGTCGCCGGTAAAGAAAGAATTAACCCCTTCACCCCCATGACGTAATTGTCATCCTATTTTGGTTACCATTGGAGGATGTTCTTTAGTTTATAATCTACCTATGAGACTCAAATGGGTAAATACGACCTCAATAAACCCTCTTCATAACATAGGTTCTTCTTAAGGTGAGGCTCATGGACTGTTGAGGTTAAGGCCAGATGGGTCGTTTTTCTGGCCCCCTCTCTCCCTCGTGTTAAGCCCCATTTGTTTTGAGATTATAAGACGTTCGGCCCATTAGTTTGGCGATGTTAACACCTTTCGCCCCATTTCGTTGTCAATTTTAAGACATTTCGTGCCCTTTAGGTGTCGATTATTTTCTGGCGAGCGAAAGCGAGCCTGAAATTTTAAGAGGAACCGGCCTTCAGCCGGGACACTTTTCTACCGAAAAATGTACAAATTTATCTTGAAGGGGGGCCTAGGGGGTGTTTTCTAGGCTTGATGGATGTCTAGCGAGAAAACTAAGAAATAAAAGAATAAATGAATTAATAGACCAAAGAAAAAAAAAAAAAAAAAATCTGTCTTCCCTCAAACTACATACAATCATCTAATGTTAGGCAGAATCAAAGGTAAACAGACGTCATGATGCTAAAGGGGTAAACAATATGGCTAACTGAGCAGGTTGATAGAATAACTCTACTCTCAAAACGGCACCTTATATATATTTTATTGGGGGTGACCTGCCTTTTTTTTCTCTCTGTGGGTTGTATCCATTCGGCCCCATTCAGCCTACTGTGTTAAGACGTTTATCCCCATCCAGGTGTCGATCTATACCTGGCAAGCGATAGCGAGCTACCATATTTTGGATAATGAGTTAGACACCTAGCTAAACTTATAAATTTTTCCGTAGAAAAATTTCTCTGGGAAAGCAGGATTTCTACATTAAATGCTGGCTCGCTTTCACTCGCCAGGAAAAATCGATACCTTGATGGGGATAAATGTCTTAAAACAGTAGGTAAAATGGGTCCGGATGGATGCAACCCAGAAAGAGGAAAAAGCAGGTCACCCCCCTGAAACAAATACATTGCAAACATTATAGAAGATGCCGTGACTTAAGGGGAGAATTCCACTTGAGGGATTCTTTTCTTGACTCCTTTCTCCATCATGTTTAGCCCCATTGCTTTTGAGATTTTATGATGTTTGGCCCATTTGTTTGATGTTTTTAAGATCTTTCGCCCAATTCTGTCCATTTTAATACCTTTCGTGCCATTTAGGTGTCGATTGTTTTCCTGGCAGGCGAATTTGTTCTACCGAAAAATGTACACATTTATCTTGAAATGGGCTCAAGGGGGTAAATTTAAGCTTGATACAGGTCTAGGGAACAATCTAAAACCCTCCCCTTAAGTTGGCTCTGAATAAGGATATTTTGCTAAAGTATATAATTATATCAAAGAATATTATAGCACTATTGTGCAGTAATTATTAAAAATGCTGAAAATAGTATGTTCTAAAGAAGTCTGTATGTGTGTGTGTGTGTGTGTGTGTGTGTGTGTGGTGTGTGTGTGTGTGGAAGGAAGAGTAATATTTATGAACTGTGACGTTAACCACTCCGTTAGAACCGCATGGCTTGTCCTACAGTGACTCGCTAGGATCGCCAGGGCAGTGGATGTGGCTACAGTTGATGTATTATTGTGTGCTTTATTTCATATGAAAGCTCGTGTCATGGGCAGTCCAGAAAGGCTCTTTGTTTTTGCCCATGTCAAGGCTTTATAAATTTAATTGCAAAGTATATGTTTTATCATTAAGTAGTAATGATAGGATTTGAGAGAGAGAGAGAGAGAGAGAGAGAGAGTAGAACAGAGTGAGAGGAGGCGCGCAGTGTTTTTTGCCATGCTTGATGACGTCACGGCTGGCTGGCCTGGGATTGGTTGGAGGAGTTTTTTACCATGCTTGGTGACGTCATGTTTGGCTGGCTTCTTTGTCATTAGCTGAAGGAATTGTTACCGCTTTGTCTACGCGGTGCGAGCTAGTGCTAGTATATATACAGCTTTCTCGCCACTCTCTCCCTCAGATCTGGTTTCTAGAACGCATCCCTCTTATCCCTTTGATACCTGTCCCCCTCACTGCACCTGAGAACCTTTTCCTCTGCCTATCTCTCTCATTTTCCATATCTTTCACCACCTTTTATTAATATTATACCCCTTCTGGTTAACTCTGCATAATCAGCTTAATGCTGGCCAGTTGTATTGTGCGTTAAGGTCTTATATAACCCATGTATGTTAGTTGTTAAGATAAGTTGATCACGAAGCATTGGTTGGCATTCATATTGTTCAGTACCGCTTCCTATAATTATTAGTGTTCTGCTGGATTAGATAATGCTAGACTAGGAGTCTGATACTATAAGGTATTGTTTCCGATGGGTGCTGGCTTTAGTTAAAAGCTTACCGACATACCTGAGAACTGGAGTTGATTGGGTAAATTCTAGTCTGTGTGCCATTGAGAGTAGAGCATGCACGAATGACGGCTTTTTGCCTATACCATTCTGCACTGTTCTAAGCTCGTTGTTTGTCTTTGAGGTACGCCAGGAGAACGCTTAATACTTCGGTATTAAGGTTTCTCAAGAGAGCTACCCTTCATTATAACGTAATATTTGACGCACAGACTTGAGATTTGCACTAGGCTATGCGGCATGCCATGCGCACCAGTATCTCGTATCATTGACTCTAGCTAGACTTTATCAGTCACAGTAGACATTAAGTATATTAAACCAATTACTCTTTTATGCATACCCGTTTATGATTACACAAGCATTTCGCAGCCTAGTTTGATGTATTGAGACACAAACGACTTAGGCTCTTTTTGTTGATAGGAATACTGCATTGTCGTGGCGATTATAATTATTGTTGTGGCGTTTAGGATATTCTTGGCTCTGACTGCATTATATCTACTGCCTTTTTGTGTGCATAGCCTGCACGAGCATTGTTCCGCTGCCTGCCTTTTTGGGTTCCATTTCCGATTCGAGCATCTTGATAGCATCTAACATTTAAAGAAGATTCCTTGTTGGTGTTGAAGGACTTTAGTGCACTTTCTTTCATGCAGGAGTGCCTGACATTTATTGATTAAAGTAACGTACGCTGTAACTTCTCTTACCACCTTTCTTTGCATACCATAACCAAGCACCTTCGGTTGTAGGTAGTAATAGGCTGTTTTCACATAACATTAAGCCTAGAGTAGACGCACATTTATTGAGAGTTTAATAACCTATTATTGCATAATTGCATATATTATAGAACTCTGGAGAGTATATGTGTTCTTTGTTCACTGGGAATATACATCAGAGGTTGGATCTAGCGCTTTCCGTTGTAGCATTTATGCCATTACTAGTCCAATGAATAAGAGCCCTGATATATGAGTAGAGTAGAGGTATATGAAGCAGTAGATAATGACAAGTCATATGATATAATATATTTAGATTTCAGTAAAGCTTTCGACAGAGTCCCCCATGAGAGATTGATGAGAAAGGTTGAGGCGCATGGAATAGGTGGGGCGTTGTTGGGATGGATTAGGTCATGGCTAATTGGTAGGAAGCAGAGAGTCAGCATAAATGGTACGAAGTCAGAATGGGGAGCAGTCAAAAGTGGTGTCCCCCAGGGATCTGTATTAGGTCCTCTGTTGTTTGTTATATACATAAATGACCTAGATTTAGGTATAACTAGTAGGATAAGTAAATTTGCAGACGATACCAAAATGGGGAGAACAATTGATTCAGATAGAGATATAGAGTGCCTCCAAAGGGATCTAGATACCTTACACGAATGGTCAGTAAATTGGCAGATGAAGTTTAACATTGACAAATGCAAGGTATTAAAGATAGGGAAGATGCATACAAATGTTAAATATAAACTAGCTAATGTGGAATTAGAAAACTCGAATTGTGAGAAAGATCTAGGTGTGTTTGTTAGCAATGATTTGAAGCCTAGACAACAGTGTATAAGCGTTCGAAACAAGGCAAACAGGATTCTCGGGTTCATCTCTAGGAGTGTGAGTAACAGAACTGCTGATGTTATCTTAAAACTTTACTTGTCATTAGTGAGACCCCATATGGATTATGCTGTTCAATTTTGGTGTCCTTATTACAGAATGGACATAGATTCATTGGAGAGAGTACAACGTAGAATGACAAAAATGATCCATAATATTAGAAATCTTCCGTATAAAGAAAGGTTGAAGAAATTAGGCTTACATTCGTTAGAGAGACGCAGAGTTAGAGGGGATATGATAGAGGTGTTCAAGTGGGTTAGTGGGATTAACAAAGGGAACATGACAAATGTACTAAAGCTCAGTGATAGCGAAAGAACTCGTACCAATGGTTTCAAATTAGATAAATTTCGTTTCAGAAAAGATATAGGCAAATATTGGTTTGGTAACAGAGTTGTAGATGGGTGGAATGGACTACCAGGTGCTATAGTGGGATTCAAAACGATAGGGAGCTTTAAGATAAAATTGGATAAGCATATGGACGAGAAGGGTTGGGTGTGAAGGGGGATCAGCAGGGTTGGGCCAATCAGCGCTCTGCAGACCCCCGTAATCCTGCGTTAATCTCTAACCGTTTTGGTAAGATGATCCTCAGGGTATTAGAGTGTTGAGCCTATAATTGGGCTTTGTAATTGGGGTTGTGTGGGACAGAGATCTGCCTTGCTTGGGCCAATCGGCTTTCTGCAGACTCCCATTTTCTTATGTTCTTATGTTCTTATATATTTAAACCTCAGTCGTAACAGAACGGCTGAAGGAAACTTTATTATTGAGCAATATTTGTATGCATCGAACATTATAGTTACGATCCAGGTTCTCAAAGACACAGGGCTCTTCAACATTGGACTAGATAATGGCAAAAATGCAACAACGGTAACACTAGATCCAACCCCTGCCTTAAACACTGGAAAACAAAACACCATTACCGCCCTGAGTCGTGCCTGGACAACGAGGTATCCTATGACTCGGTAACTGGTGCACACACACTAGGCTGACGCTCGATGAAACAGCCTATTCTCAAACAGTAAAAGATTACTCGATTAGGTTACACAAAGAAAAGATAGTTAACGTGATTAATTAACGTTACGGTAGATACTCAAATAACTGGCACTCCTGTATTAAAGAAAGTGCAATGCTAGTCCTGCAACATCAACTGGAAACTTCTGAAATAAGTCTGATGCTGGGAAGATGTTCGTAAAGAATCTTGAACAATTATAATGCAGAATACGGGTCACAATAAATACTAGGACATATAGTAATAATAGGCAGGCGAATAATAAAGACTGCGCAAAGGTAGTAATGCTCGACAACTAAAGAAATGCTTCGTGACACAACGCAACAGCCTACTAGGGTTGTGCAACTCAACAACAACCTCGGCTCAAAAGTGCAGTGAATAATAATGTTGCATACATATAATAATGGGGGCTTATCTCTAACCAGTGTCTGCTCAGTTAATAAAGTCTAGCTGGGGTATCAAGGCAGGGCAACAATGGGCGAGCATGCGGCTCGTAGCCTAACGTTGTCCGAAGGTGGTATAATGAAGATTACGTTATATGACGGGGATGCTCTCTTGATAAATCTAGGTCTCTAGTACCTAGTTCTATCCTGGCGATCCCTCAGAAGTCAACACAAAGAGGCAGCACTATGTTGTGAGGGATAGGCTATGGCCCTCTCACACCACAGCGCTGTGCTCGCAAAGTAAACCCACCCGAAGACAACTTAGGCTCCCACAGTACCTGTCGATGTCGTGCAGGGCTTAGCTAACACTGCACACATCGGAGACAACGACACAGTAACCTTACCCCTAGTCTAGCTTTAGATAATCAAGCAGAATCACTCAACACCTTGCCAGGGAGACATATACCGGTCTACAACCTTCCCGAGAGAGGACACATACGGAAAAGTCCGTCTCTCCAAACCTCAATAAAGCCTAATACCTCCTTAATCTAATACATGGAAATATCTGAGAGCTTCGCGTACAATACGACTGGCCGACGGTGAACGTCTATGCTGAAACCAGAAGGGATGTTGAGTTTAATAAAGATTAGAGAATGAGAAAGGAGAAGTCGAGAGAGAGAAATAGTATGCAAAGTGGCGAGTATGGGGGACAGAATTGCAAAGGATGTAGACGATACGCGTGTCAGGCAAGCTCTGAGCTGGTAAAGAAGTAAGAACACGCGGCCGCGATGGGAAGGGACTAGTTGACCACCCGGCCGCCAACGCCGTCAGTGCCCAAGCGAGCCGCGTCATAGCTCACCCCGCTGCCAGGTGTACCCCCTCATAATATATACTGTATATCACTTACTCTCATGGTTATTTTATGATAATTTGTATTTTGCACCTGCATCATTATTGAATTTATTTATGTTTTTGTAAACTGAGCTTACCATCTTCATATCTGTACATCTCATGTTCATCCACTAAATTGTAAAATGTGTATTTTCAGCTCATGAGGCTGCCATTCTTTAATAAACCGTTTATTATTATTATTATTATTATTATTATTATTATTATTACCCTCTCTCGCTCGCCTCTCACACAAGCAACATTTATATTATAGCGAATATAAAATACAAGGCGCGGTCACAGACCAAAACAAAGACCATTTCTAGACTGTCTGTGGCCACACGACACCAATCACACAAAGCAGATCATTCTAGGACAACTGTAGCCCATCCCCCCATCCTGGCGAGCGCTAGCGAGCTGCAATGCCCCACGCAACCATTCTGTTAACGCCGGGAGGCGTCACCCCCCCCCCCCCCCCAAGATATGGGACACTCAACCATGAGCCCATATCAGAACAGGCAGAATGTCGCTAGAATCTGCCACTCCTAACCACTCTGCCACTCATGGAATGCAAGCTCAGTCTCCTCAAAAAAAATACAACAACATTTATATATAAAAACAAAATCTTATCACCCTTTCCAAATATAATACATTAATTCATAACATTGTGCTCCCAGAGCGAGCTTTAAGAAGCACAGCCTACTGAGGGAAAATCATCTGCACTCAGTACTCAGCTACAATATTATCTTAAAATTAATTATTAAAAAGAAGAGTTTTTATTTAATTTTTCATATTTTATTTTAATGTTGTTTTTGGCGGCTACTATAGATGTAGCCTAATTTTCTTCGAATCAAAGCCAACAACTCCTGCCCTGCGACCCTACGCTGATGCTACACACGCGAGCCACCAAGCACCAGCGCAAAAATACACCGCGAGCCAAGACAGGAGGCTATACCAACATACTGTGGTAGCCTACCCCGGATCCTCCACCCGCGACAAACAGTCCGCAATCACATTCTCACATCCGGCAATATGGCGAATGTCTAAGTTGTACTCTTGCAACATGAGCGACCATCTGGTCAGCCTCATATTCCGGTTGTGGAATTGATTGAGGAATTTAAGCGGGTGGTGGTCGGTATACACTACCACGACTGGCCCATAGGCAGGAACATAGACCTCAAAGTGTCTGAGCGCTAACACGATTGCCAGCAGTTACTTTTCAACAACCGAATAGTTTTTCTGTGCTGAATTAAATTTCTTTGAAAAGAAACTGACTGGATGCTCAAGACCTTCCTCATCTGTCTGCAAAAGTACGGCACCAGCCCCTACTCCGCTGGCATAAGTCGCCAACTGAAATGGTCGTTCAAAGTCCGGGGCCCTGAGGATAGGGTGAGTGCATACAAGGTGTTTAACTACTCGAAACGCCTGCTCACACTCAGGTGCCCAGCGGAACTTTTTATCTTTAGCTAGTAGATCTGTCAAAGGAGCTAACACAGTAGAATAACCTCTTTTAAAGCGGCGGTAATACCCAATCATGCCCAAAAATCTCATGATCTGCCGCTTGGTGGTCGGCCTGGGGAACAAGTCGATAGCCTGTATCTTCTGTTGGGGCGGGCTCACCTGCCCTAACCCAACCACAAACCCCAGATACTGCACCGTGGCTTGCACAAAGTCACACTTGCCCAGATTAACCACCAAGCCTGCTTTACTAAGTTGACTAAATAAGGCTTCTATGTGCTCACAGTGACTTTGGAAATCGTTGTCATAAATGATCACGTCATCAAGGTAGACAGTACAGTTTGGGATGTCTGCTACGATGTCGTTCATTAAGCTCTGGAAAGTGGCCGGTGCATTTTTCAGACCATATGGCATCACGTTGCAACGGTAAGTACTGCCATCCACCACAAACCCGCACACCTCTTTATCCCGCTCAGACAGTGGTACTTGCCAGTAGCCTTTGACGAGGTCTACCTTGGTCAAGTACCTTGCTTTCCCGATCTTATCCACACTGTCATCCACCCGGGGAAGAGGATATGCATTGGTGGGGGTCAACCCGTTCAACCGCCTAAAGTCAATGCAGAACCGAACTTTTCCATCAGGTTTGGGCTGCAGAGTGACAGGAGAAGTCCACCGTACTGCCCCCTTCTCGATCAAGCCTCTCGCCAGCATATACTCCAGCTCATCCCTGAGCGCTGGGAGTTTAATGGGTGGCACCCGATAAGGTATCGACTTGAAGGGGGGGGTGCTCTCCTACATCGACGTCATGCACCGCTTGAGTAGCGAGGCCTGGGTGCTCGGCAAATACAGTGGGGTATGAATCGAACAGGCGCTGCACTGCCACCTGCTGTTCCTCCGGCAGGTGCGCCAGAGCATCATGCGCACATTGGCTCGAATTCCCCGCCCACTGATCAGCCGAGACATGACAATCCCAGTTATCATCCACCTGATCATTGCTGCCCCCCTCTCCTTCTCCACCATGACCGCAGCAGGTCAACACAGGGACAGCTAGTGACTCAGGTGGGCGCCTCACATACTCCTTCAACAAATTAATGTGGCATAGTTGGTTACGCTTCTTCCGGTCTGGAGTGGCAACGAGGTAATCTAGATCGGAGATTTTTGACACCACCCGATAAGGCCCAGCGTACTTGGCAGCCAGAGGATGACCGGCCAAAGGCAACAGGACCAACACCTCTTGACCTACCTGAAACTCCCGGAGTTTCGCCTTAGTATCGTACCTGTCCTTCATACGGGCCTGCGAACTCGCCAAATTACGCCCGGCCAGCTCCAGACTTCTAAGCATTCTCTCTCTGCTCTCGAGGACGTATCTCAACATAGAACATGGCTTAGCGGTACCCTCCCAAATCTCCTTCACCATGTGGAGAGGGGCCCTCGCCTGATGCCCGAAAACAAGCTCTTTCGGACTGAAACCGAGACACTCTCCAGGTACTTCTCTTGCCGCGAACAAAACATACGGCAGAGCAAGGTCCCAATCCTTTCCGTTCTTTGCGCAATAACATCGAAGCATGCTTTTTAGCGTGGCGTGCCACCTCTCCAACACCCCTTGACTCTCCGGGTGATACGCAGAAGAGACGACAGTGCTGATGCCATGCTGAATCATAGTTTGTTTGAACAGATTAGAGGTAAAATTAGAACCTTGGTCCGATTGCACCTCTTGCGGGTAACCATACCGCGAGCAATACAAGAGCAGGTTCCGGACAACAGTTTTCGCCATGCCATTTCTCATTGGATATGCATCAGGATAACGAGTGGCCACATCCATGATAGTTAATAGAAATTTATTAAAGGCACTAGTAGGGGTTAGGGGTCCGACCATATCAATGATGACCTTACTGAAGGGCGGTCCACTGACAGGAATGGGGTGCAACGGGGCTCTCGGAATTGTTGGTTAGGTTTTCCAACCCTCTGGCACGTATGACACCTTGCTATCCAGGTTACAACCTGCCCCTTCAACCCCGGCCACCAAAACAATTTTTCTAAAGCCGCCACCGTTTTTCTCACCCCTAGATGTCCTGCCAGTGGTATGTCATGCGCCAACCTCAGTAGGCTATCCCTGCACTCCCGTGGCACCACCAACTGGTCCACTACTCCGGACCCCTCTTGCCAACTACGTTTAGGGTCTTGAAAACGCCTATAGAGGATGCCTTCTAAATAAAAAAAATCTCCTGGCTGTGCATCGCCGTCCTCGTCGAGCTCTACAGCTCCATTAGCACACGTTTGGAGCTCAGGGTCCTCTAGTTGCAACCGACGTATATCTGAGGGTGCCAAGCGATCTAACTGCTCACGGAGCAATGCATGACCTTCCCCGATACTGGGCTGCTCCCTCTGTCTCTCTCGATGTACATAACGTTGCTGTCGTGGAGACTCGTCATGCCCAGCCTCGTCACTCTCAATGACAGGCCCAGGGGCTACTCCAGAATTAAGTAATGGTGCTAATACTGAATCACCCAGGAGAGCCGCCGAGTCAAAACTCTTAAAACCAACTCCAGCTTTAGCCTCCTCCTGTTGATCGTTCCTCCGCTGGTCTGAAGACGGAGGACTAGGCTGTGACACTTTAGCTGCCCGAGCTCGGGTGACAACACACGCCATGGGTTGTGTCTGGCACCGCTCGACCCACTCTTGCTCTTCCCTACTCACGCCGGCCGGCCTCTCGGCAACGACTAAGGGTAGAACCTCAGAAGCGGGCATTGCAAAGTCGTTGCCGAGAAGAAGGTCGACGCCCTTGTGACGTTGACCACTCCGTTAGAACCGCATGGCTTGTCCTACAGTGACTCACTAGGATCGCCAGGGCAGTGGATGGGGCTACAGTTTATGTATTAGGGTGTGCTTTATTTCATATGAAAGCTTGTGTCATGGGCAGTCCAGAAAGGCTCTTTGTTTTCGCCCATGTCAAGGCTTTATATATTTAATTGTAAAGTATATGTTTTATCATTAACTAGTAATGATAGGATCTGGGAGAGAGAGAGGGAGTAGAACAGAGTGAGAGGGGGCGCGCAGTGTTTTTTGTCCCGCTCGATGACGTCACGGCTGGCTGCCTCGCGGGGGTTGGTGGAGGGAGGTCCTTACCATGCTGCAAGATTTGTTAGTGGTTAGTTGACTTGTAACCGCCTTTTTCCCACGCCGCTCGAGCTAGTGCGAGTATATATACAGTTCCTCGCCACTCTCTCCCTCAGATCTGGTTTCTAGAACACACCCATCTTTTTTCCCTTGCTATCTTTCCCCGCTCCGTACCTGAGAATCTTTTCCTCTGCCTATCTCTCTCATTTTCCATATCTTTCACCACCTTTTATTAATATTATACCCCCTCTGGTTAACTCTGCAAAATCAGCTTCATGCTGGCCAGTTGTATTGTGTGTTAAGGTCTGATATAGCCTGTGTATGTTAGTTGTTAAGATAAGTGGATCACGAAGCATTGGTTGGCTTTCATATTGCCGCTTCCTATAATTATTAGTGTTCTGCTGGATTAGATAATGCTAGACTAGGAGTCTGATATTATAGGTATTGTTTCCTATGAGTGCTGGCTTCAGTTAAAAGCGGCACGACATACCTGAGAACTGGAGTTGATTGAGTAAATTCTAGTCTGTGTGCCATTGAGAGTAGAGCATGCACGAATGAGGGCTTTTTGCCTATACCATTCTGCACTGTTCTAGTCTCGATTGTTTGTCTTTGAGGTACGCCAGGAGAACGCTTAATACTTCGGTATTAAGGTTTCTCAAGAGAGCTACCCTTCATTATAACGTAATATTTGACGCACAGACTTGAGATTTGCACTAGGCTATGCAGCATGCCATGCGCACCAGTATCTCGTATCATTGACTCTAGCTAGACTTTATCAGTCACAGTAGACATTAAGTATATTAACCTAATTACTCTTTTTATGCATACCCATTTATGATTACACAAGCATTTCGCAGCCTAGTTTGATGTATTGAGCCACAAACGACATAGGCTCTTTTTGTTGATAGGAGTACTGTATTGTCGTGGCGATTATTATTAGTGTTGTAGTGTTTAGGATATTCTTGGCTCCGACGGCATTATATATTCTGCCTTTTTGTGTGCATAGCCTGCACGAGCATTGTTCCACTGCCTGCCTTTTTGGGTTCCATTTCCGATACGAGCATCTTTATAGCATCTAACATTTAAAGAAGATTCCTTGTTAGTGTTGAAGGACTTTAGTGCACTTTCTTTCATGCTGGAGTGCCTGACATTTATTGATTAAAGTAACGTAAGCTGTAACTTCCCTTACCACCTTACTTTGCATACCATAACCAAGCACCTTCGGTTATAGGTAGTAATAGGCTGTTTTCACATAACATTAAGCCTAGAGTAGACGCACATTTATTGAGAGTTTGATAGCCTATTATTGCATATAGAACTCTGTAGAGTATTTGTGTTCTTTGTTCACTGGGAATATACTTCAGAGGTTGGAGCTAGCGCTTTCCGTTGTAACATTTATGCCATTACTAGTCCAATGAATAAGAGCCCTGATATATTTGAACCCCAGTCGTAACCCCTCCACTGGCAGTTTCTCCACAATCCCGACATCCAATTCACGTGCCACACCATCCACCTCCAACTCCAACCGCACCAGCGGGTATGACCGAGTTGCATTAATACCCTGCACCGCCACCACCCGAGCCGCGTTTATAGGGGTAGCCAGTCAAGTTTTTTATCAGGGTCTGGGAAGCACCTGTATCGCGCAATACCTCTACTCCATGCTTGCGTCCCGCCCACATCACGCAACCCCGCCCTCTATGGTCGCAAAAAACATCCTGAGCAGGGTTCGAGCCTCCCAGGTGCTTCTGCATTGGCTGTGCCTCAGCCTCTGACGAACTGCCCCGGGCAAACTCAGATGACTTCGGAGACACCCCAATGTTGCAGGCCAAAGACACAGCTGCTGTAGGTGGTTTGCTAGGACAGACTCTTGCAAAAGTGCCCCTTTTTATGACAATGATAACACTCCAACTCCCCTTTGGGCTTCCGTTGGCTGGGAAGGGCCCGGCCCCTTCTTAAATGGGACGGTGCTAGTCTTGTGGTCAGTCTTCGTATCATGACCCTTGTACTTGTTTGCATAAGGTATATCACTAACTCGGGGGGGGTGGGGCGTCACGGCCCCTTGTTACCTGCCTCACTACGCTGGGCAGACCTGCACCCACGGATTAGTGATAGCCGGAGGTCAGCCATCTCAGCTGCCTCCTGTAAAGTTTTTGGTTGCCTTTCTTTAAGGTTTAACGTCAGGTCGCCGCCCGTGCATTTGAAAAACTGCTCTAAAAGCACCAACTGTTTAATGTCGTCAAACGTAGTAGCTTTCTCCGACCTCAGCCAATTCCCAAAAGCATCGGACAGCTCCCGGGCATGCTCCAAAAAGGTCCTCTCCCGACCCTTGGTAACACCCCGGAACTTCAACCTGTACGTCTCTGGTTGTAGTTCGTATGCTCTCAGGACAGCCTCCTTGAGTTCCTCATAGATAATACAAGACTCTATAGGCAACGCATCGTAGGCTTTAAGACCCTTGCCTATTAATCTAGAGGATACAAGTGCTGCCCATTTATTCTCTGGCCACTGGTGTTCCTGGCACTTCTTCTCAAAGCGTGTGAAAAATTCTGTTACACCACTCTCATCAAACACTGGAACCAGTTTCAATAAGTGCGAGAGAGACTGCTCATGAACACGGTTACCAGCCCCAAGTCGCTGTCCCATTGTCTCTACTCGCGACTTCTCTACGTCCATGTCGGCACAGTACCTAGTCGACTCAGCTTGCATTTTTGCTTGACTGATAGTTTTTCTCTCTTCTATCCTGGCTAATTCTAATTGCTGCTGAAGCTCACATGCCCTTTGTTGCTGCTGAAGCTTAGCTAATTCGAGCTGAAGCAATAATTCTGGAGTTAACCCTTGAGGAGGTGAAGGTGCTACAATGTTTGAAATTACCGGTGGTCCCCCCAGGGGCAACCCACCCTGCCAGTCACCACCCAACTGCGGAAGCGTACCCGGGGTCGGCAAACTACTGGGATGGCTTGGAGTCGAGTGTAGGAGAAGCATGGCCGAAGGGCTCTGAGCACTCAACCCCTCTCGCTCACCAGTCACCCTGCCCAGTACACACGTTATCAAGTTATCCCTGGTCATTCTGCTAGTAACCGCATGACCGATAGCTGTGGCCAGGCATTGAAGACCGTACCGATCCATACCCTCCAACCGCTCGGCAGTAACAGGCCATTGCAAAAATATCCTAGCATCCTCCTCACAGTTCACCCGATTAACCCTTTCATCATGCTGCTGTTCCTCAGTTTCGACATTACGTACTGTGTCTCCATTCTCCTCTGATCCGGTATAAGACATGATGCTCTCAAAAATTTCTCACCACAATATTCAGAAAAGAAGTACCCCAAACTCTTATGTAGCACTATTCACTTGCTAAAAATGTCTGAAGACTCTCAAGTGCTATACTACTTTGCCAAAAAAAAATTAACGTGCCCACTATATTCCTCAATAAAACAAATGACCACAACAATCCTGCAATTATCTCTTAGTTCAGAAGATCCTGAGCTAGGTCGCCATTTGTTACGATCCAGGTTCTCAAAGACACAGGGCTCTTCAACATTGGACTAGATAATGGCAAAAATGCAACAACGGTAACACTAGATCCAACCCCTGCCTTAAACACTGGAAAACAAAACGCCATTACCGCCCTGAGTCGTGCCTGGACAACGAGGTATCCTATGACTCGGTAACTGGTGCACACACACTAGGCTGACGCTCGATGAAACAGCCTATTCTCAAACAGTAAAAGATTACTCGATTAGGTTACACAAAGAAAAGATAGTTAACGTGATTAATTAACGTTACGGTAGATACTCAAATAACTGGCACTCCTGTATTAAAGAAAGTGCAATGCTAGTCCTGCAACATCAACTGGAAACTTCTGAAATAAGTCTGATGCTGGGAAGATGTCGTAAAGAATCTTAAACAATTATAATGCAGAATACGGGTCACAATAAATACTAGGACATATAGTAATAATAGGCAGGCGAATAATAAAGACTGCGCAAAGGTAGTAATGCTCGACAACTAAAGAAATGCTTTGTGACACAACGCAACAGCCTACTAGGGTTGTGCAACTCAACAACAACCTCGGCTCAAAAGTGCAGTGAATAATAATGTTGCATACATATAATAATGGGGGCTTATCTCTAACCAGTGTCTGCTCAGTTAATAAAGTCTAGCTGGGGTATCAAGGCAGGGCAACAATGGGCGAGCATGCGGCTCGTAGCCTAACGTTGTCCGAAGGTGGTATAATGACGATTACGTTATATGACGGGGATGCTCTCTTGATATATCTAGGTCTCTAGTACCTAGTTCTATCCTGGCGATCCCTCAGAAGTCAACACAAAGAGGCAGCACTATGTTGTGAGGGATAGGCTATGGCCCTCTCACACCACAGCGCTGTGCTCGCAAAGTAAATCCACCCGAAGACAACTTAGGCTCCCACAGTACCTGTCGATGTCGTGCAGGGCTTAGCTAACACTGCACACATCGGAGACAACGACACAGTAACCTTACCCCTAGTCTAGCTTTAGATAACCAAGCAGAATCACTCAACACCTTGCCAGGGAGACATATACCGGTCTACAACCTTCCCGAGAGAGGACACATACGGAAAAGTCCGTCTCTCCAAACCTCAATAAAGCCTAATACCTCCTTAATCTAATACATGGAAATATCTGAGAGCTTCGCGTACAATACGACTGGCCGACGGTGAACGTCTATGCTGAAACCAGAAGGGATGTTGAGTTTAATAAAGATTAGAGAATGAGAAAGGAGAAGTTGAGAGAGAGAAATAGTATGCAAAGTGGCGAGTATGGGGGACAGAATTGCAAAGGATGTAGACGATACGCATGTCAGGCAAGCTCTTGGTAAAGAAGTAAGAACACGCGGCCGCGATGGGAAGGGACTAGTTGACCACCCGGCCGCCAACGCCGTCAGCGCCCAAGCGAGCCGTGTCATAGCTCACCCCGCTCCCAGGTGTACCCCCTCACCCTCTCTCGCTCGCCTCTCACACAAGCAACATTTATATTATAGCGAATATAAAATACAAGGCGCGGTCACAGACCAAAACAAAGACCATTTCTAGACTGTCTGTGGCCACACGACACCAATCACACAAAGCAGATCATTCTAAGACAACTGTAGCCCATCCCCCCATCCTGGCGAGCGCTAGCGAGCTGCAATGCCCCACGCAACCATTCTGTTAACGCCGGGAGGCGTCACACTCTCTTTTTCAAATTCTACCTCCGGGCATAGGAGTGAAGTCTGTAGATTCAACTGCTAAAGTAGCAGCATCTTTAGTAGCAGTAGGATTGTCAGAGCCTTGGATGGATGACAGAGGCGTTTATTGAATACGTGGATTTTGTATATAATTTCTTTCCAGAGTGATTTTCTATTTTTGTGGTACAATTTGAGTTCTTATTTATGTGTACTCTTTCTTTCTGATGTACTGTATGTGCCTAATTGTCTCTGTATGTGTGTGATCGATTGTACTTTTATGTATGTGTGTATGGGGAGATTATAATTATACAACAATCGAACAAGGCAATGCCCAGGAGAGGCCTCATGGGCATTTGATGAGGAGTTGCTGGAAGTAGTGTTTCCTTTGTTTGTCTTCCCTCACTGTTTCTCTTCGTGTATCACCTACACAGCGAATAATTTAGCTAACTCTCACAAACACCTACTCCTCCTATTATTTCACTACATTAAACAAGCGCAACACACTTCTTTCCAATGCACCAACAAAACTGTTATCGCTCATTCAACTTTAGGGGAGAGAAAACACAAATGCTTGTATGTACAGTACTTTATTATTGTGGTGAAGGTATGAGTTCTTTTGTGCACATTTTTGATCGCGAATTTTTGTGATCCTGGAATTTTGGCACTAGCGTTACCGTTACCATATCGCACAATTTATTAATGTACACATTTTCGACATTTGTAGTATAACACAAAGTTATATTAGGATAACTTAATACTTTATGGATACAATACACTCAAGTGATTTGGACTAGTCTAAGTTGGATATTTGAACCACACATTAACCCCTTCTGTTCCGGCGACGTATTTGATATTTTATTCTAACTATATTTAGACGATTTTGTGCAGCTTAAGAAGGATCTGTGGGCATATAAATGGTTAATTAAGAGGCCTTTCTTAAGCTGACTTAAATAGTCTTTTAGTTGCCAGTATATGTATGTATGTATGTATGTACTTAGGCACATACCCCAATGCTGGGGGTGGCCGACACGAGACAGAGCCCGAACAGAAACAACATTTAAAGTTTCTATTCTCAAGGTTCGCGTTCCCTCGCCCCTTTTTCTCTCTCATCGAGTAAAAGTATACAATGGGAGGAGGATTCCTAGCACCCTACCAGTAGAAAAGTAAAAGGATGTAACTGGTACTGAACGGGTTAATTGCAAACATAGTCACTACTTACTTTCAGAATTATAAGGACACATTTTCACAAGGCAGTGGATCAAGTTACTAAGTTACTAATAGTAAACGTCCACTTCTAGAACATCACAGATCACAGTTCCTCTGCACTACACACACACACACACACACACACCACTCACACATCTATCTTTCTTTCTACCCATCTATCTATCTATCTTAGGTGGATATACTGATCACTCTAGTTAGAACATATACTTTTGACCAATTATCACAATAGGTCTACCTCTGATGGTGTTGCGCAAAATTATTGTTTATGATAAATAAGAGAATTCCTCTAAATTGCAACATTATAATTTAAGATTGGTCTCCCACGTTTGCTTACTTTTGTTTCCCCTAAGTTTGTTATCTTTCCTTAGTTTGCTTATCATTATTGTGTTTGATTGATTTTTCCATTTCGCTTGTCGACATCATCAGAGAACAAGTGTATACAACCGAATCCCGCTGTTTTGTCAGTGAACACAGTCACAGCTAATCATAACCAGACAATATTATACAGTACTCTATTTCAAGTTGTTGTTAATGTCCTTAGTTTCAATTTTTGTTTCCTCAAATAAAGTTAAGCGAATGCAAATAGTTTTATTAAAAGTATACGTAAAATAAGAAAGTGTGATTGAACCAAACTCTGTAGATCATCATCGGATGGTACATTTTAATACTTCACCGTGATTAGGTCATTTTAATGTTGTTCAAGGTAATCATTTACATTTTTAATCAGCCTAGGGACAAACATTCTGAGAGTGAGGGTCTGAGTCTGGAGGGTGAGACAGTGAAGCACTTGAACGAAGCAACCAGTGGCTTCAGAGATGGAGCTGCTTCGAGCCATGAATGGATGCTTCACATGTCTCACTCCCCAGACTGGAACGAGACCTCACGGGCTTCACCGTGTTGAGAGGTGGAATGTACAGGCTCTCAGCCTATGCCCGAGAGGAAGTAGTTGGAATAAAAAAAAAAAAAAATATATATATATATATACTGTATATATATATTAGTTAACCTTCTGATTTCTCTAATTACTTAGTCTATCTATCTACCTATTGCCTGATGCCGTGACCCCCTAAGGGGTGGCCACGAACCAACCGCCCCCATGCACCTCTGTCCACAGTCAGTCGACGCCCCTCCTCCCAACCAGCACCGCCTTCATCCATATACTTCCTCACTCCATCCTTCCACCTCTCCTTCGGTTTACATCTCCCCCTCTGTCCTTCCACCTTGCTCTTGTACACCCTCTTAGTCATTCTCTCGCTTTCCATACGTTCCATATGGCCGAACCATCTCAAGTCCTTTTCACACTTTCCAGCACATCTACCTCCACACCACACCTCCTTACTTCCTCAATCGTCTGTCTATCCCTCCATGTAACTCCAAACGCACTTCTTAAGTAACTCATTTCCACCGCTCTCACTCTTGGTCTGAGTCTCTTCTCAAACGTTCATGCTTCGCTTCCGTAAGTTAGTGTCAGGATTACCACACTGTCATGCAAGGACTTCTTCACTTCCATACTGACCACCCTATTTCTTGTTACTGCTTTCAACGTTCCTACAACCCTCTTTCCCTGCTGCACCCTCTCCTGCACTTCTTCATCCATAGTCCCATCTTTACTCAACACACTGCCCTGATTCTTAAATGAGCTGACAATCTCCATAGCCTGACCGTTCAACTTCACCTCACACTCTGTGGCGTCACCCCTTTTGAAGACCATAAGCTTGCTCTTCCCCGTATTTACCTTCAGATTCCGTTTTTTGCACACTGTTCCAAACACATTTACCAGACCCTGCAACTCCCATTCATTATCGCTCATCAGAACTGTATCATCAGCAGACAGCATT
The DNA here is from genome assembly GCA_037953745.1 of Lithodes maja. NCBI lineage: Eukaryota > Metazoa > Arthropoda > Malacostraca > Decapoda > Lithodidae > Lithodes > Lithodes maja. Next base: position 35,956 of record JBAKBP010010764.1, on the reverse strand, counting down.
ACAGATAGCTTCCAGTAATTTCCCTCCCTTATCAGCGATACACCTACATCCACTGCTCTTCCTTGTATTTCTGTCATGACTCCATCCATATATACAGTAATGTGAATAATATAATACAAACAAAATAATAATAAAAAGACCTCCGTCTACGTATTGTGAAAAACCTGTTATCCTCCGGCAAATTGTGGGGTTGAGTGAGTGAAGGGGGGAACAGGGAATGAAGGAGGATACATGTTTTTCATAATACGAGTTGCTAGCCCCAAACGCGCGAGCACCTGTGGCTTTCAACCATATAATAAATATACAGCAAGGAAAACATAACAAGCAATTTGAAAGGTTAAATGCCACGGAATAATTAAAGGAATCTATCGGGTGTATTTTGATGTTGTCAAGAAATTCATAATTGCATATAGCTGCTTCAATATCATAATTAACATATTAGTGTTTCATGAATCACTGCATGTCATTGGTTAATCTGCAATATGAGTGAAGGAACAAGTCTAAGATTAGTCTCACAAATGAATTCTACCTTGCATGATTCCGGTGCTATTCCTCCCTCTCCTCCCCCCCTCTCTCTTGTTTATGCCTAATATTATAAATGTCTTCTAAGCATGTATGCTTTGCTTTCTCTCGGCTTAATACTTGGAAAGTGTACGGACCAGGTGGTGTTCCTCCTGCTGTTTATTCCATGTTCAATCTATGACTAGGCAAACATTTCTGTCTCTGTCTCTCCTATATTATTTTGCTGGAAGTTTGTTATCATTCAACCTTTCCTGAAGATGGATGATTATTCAAACTTGTGACGCCTCCCGGCGTTGACAGAATGGTTGCGTGGGGCATTGCAGCTCGCTAGCGCTCGCCAGGATGGGGGGATGGGCTACAGTTGTCCTAGGATGATCTGCTTTGTTTTATTAGTGTCGTGTTGCCACAGACAGTCTAGAAGTGATCTTTGTTTTGGTCTGTGACCGCACCTTATATTTTATATTCACTATAATATAAATGTTGCTTGTGTGGGAAGCGAGCGAGAGAGGGTGAGGGGGTACACCTGGCAGCGGGGTGAGCTATAAACGCGGCTAGCTTGGGCGCTGACGGCGTTGGCGGCCGGGTGGTCAACTAATCCCTGCCCATCGGGGCCTCGTGTTTTTTACCAGCTCAGAGCTTGCCTGACACGCGTATCGTCTACATCCTTTGCAATTCTGTCCCCCATACTCGCCACTTTGCATACTATTTCTCTCTCTCGACTTCTCCTTTCTCATTCTCTAATCTTTATTAAACTCAACATCCCTTCTGGTTTCAGCATAGACGTTCACCGTCGGCCAGTCGTATTGTACGCGAAGCTCTCAGATATTTCCATGTATTAGGTTAAGAAGGTATTATGCTTTATTGAGGTTGGAGAGACGGACTTTTCCGTGTGTGTCCTCTCTCGGGAAGGTTGTAGACCGGTATATGTCTCCCTGGCAAGGTGTTGAGTGATTCTGCTTGGTTATCTAAAGCTAGACTAGGGGTAAGGTTACTGTGTCGTTGTCTCCGATGTGTGCAGTGTTAGCTAAGCCCTGCACGACATCGACAGGTACTGTGGGAGCCTAAGTTGTCTTCGGGTGGGTTTACTTTGCGAGCACAGCGCTGTGGTGTGAGAGGGCCATAGCCTATCCCTCACAACATAGTGCTGCCTCTTTGTGTTGACTTCTGAGGGATCGCCAGGATAGAACTAGGTACTAGAGACCTAGATTTATCAAGAGAGCATCCCCGTCATATAACGTGATCTTCATTATACCACCTTCGGACAACGTTAGGCTACGAGCCGCATGCTCGCCCATTGTTGCCCTGCCTTGATACCCCAGCTAGACTTTATTAACTGAGCAGACACTGGTTAGAGATAAGCCCCCATTATTATATGTATGCAACATTATTATTCATTGCACTTTTGAGCCGAGGTTGTTGTTGAGTTGCACAACCCTAGTAGGCTGTTGCGTTGTGTCACGAAGCATTTCTTTAGTTGTCGAGCATTACTACCTTTGCGCAGTCTTTATTATTCGCCTGCCTATTATTACTATATGTCCTAGTATTTATTGTGACCCGTATTCTGCATTATAATTGTTCAAGATTCTTTACGAACATCTTCCCAGCATCAGACTTATTTCAGAAGTTTCCAGTTGATGTTGCAGGACTAGCATTGCACTTTCTTTAATACAGGAGTGCCAGTTATTTGAGTATCTACCGTAACTTTAATTAATCACGTTACTTATCTTTTCTTTGTGTAACCTAAACGAGTAATCTTTTACTGTTTGAGAATAGGCTGTTTCATCGAGCGTCAGCCTAGTGTGTGTGCACCAGTTACCGAGTCATAGGATACCTCGTTGTCCTGGCACGACTCAGGGCGGTAATGGTGTTTTGTTTTCCAGTGTTTAAGGCAGGGGTTGGATCTAGTGTTACCGTTGTTGCATTTTGCCATTATCTAGTCCAATGTTGAAGAGCCCTGTGTCTTTGAGAACCTGGATCGTAACAAATGGCGACCTAGCTCAGGATCTTGTGAACTAAGAGATAATTGCAGGATTGTTGTGGTCATTTGTTTTATTGAGGAATATAGTGGGCACGTTATTTTTTTTTGGCAAAGTAGTATAGCACTTGAGAGTCTTCAGACATTTTTGGCAAGTGAATAGTGCTACATAAGAGTTTGGGGTACTTCTTTTCTGAATATTGTGGTGAGAAATTTTTGTGAGCATCATGTCTTATACCGGGTCAGAGGAGAATGGAGACACAGTACGTAATGTCGAGACTGAGGAACAACAGTATGATGAAAGGGTTAATCGGGTGAACTGTGAGGAGGATGCCAGGATATTTTTGCAATGGCCTGTTACTGCCGAGCGGTTGGAGGGTATGGATCGGTACGGTCTTCAATGCCTGGCCACAGCTATCGGTCATGCGGTTACTAGCAGCATGACCAAGGATAACTTGAAAACGTATGTACTGGGCAGGGTGACTGGTGAGCGAGATGGGTTGAGTGCTCAGAGCCCTTCGGCCATGCTTCCCCTACACTCGACTCCCAGCCATCCCAGTAGTTTGCTGACCCCGGGTACGCTTCCACAGTTGGGTGGTGACTGGCAGGGTGGGTTGCCCCTGGGGGGACCACCGGTAATTTCAAACATTGTAGCACCTTCACCTCCTCCAGGGTTAACTCCAGAATTATTGTATCAGCTCGAATTAGCTAAGATCGAAGAGAGAAAGGCTATCAGAGTATCTGAGCTTCAGCTTCACCAGCAACAAAGGGCAGGTGAGCTCCAGCAGCAAATAGCATTAGCCAAGATAGAAGAGAGAAAAACTATCAGTCATGAGCACATAGAGCTAGCAAAAATTCAAGCTGAGTCGACTAGGTACTGTGCCGACATGGACGTAGAGAAGTCGCGAGTAGAGGCAACGGGACAGCGACTTGGGGCTGGTAACCGTGCTCATGATCAATCTCTCTCGCACTTATTGAAACTGGTTCCGGTGTTTGATGAGAGTGGTGTAACATAATTTTTCACATGATTCGAGAAGAAGTGCCAGATCCACCAGTGGCCTGGGGAGAAGTGGGCAGCCCTTGTTTCCTCTAGACTTGTGGGCAAGGGACTCAGGGCTTATGATGCATTGCCGATAGAGTCTTGTATTATCTATGAGGAACTCAAGGAGGCTGTCCTGAGAGCATACGAACTACAACCAGAGACGTACAGGTTGAAGTTCCGGGGTGTTACCAAGGGTCGGGAGAGCACCTTTTTGGAGCATGCCCGGGAGCTGTCCGATGCTTTTGGGAATTGGCTAAGGTTGGAGAAAGCTACTACGTTTGACGACATTAAACAGTTGGTGCTTTTAGAGCAGTTTTTCAAATGCACGGGCGGCGACCTGACGTTAAACCTTAAAGAAAATCAACCAAAAACTCTACAGGAGGCAGCTGAGATGGTTGACCTCCGGCTATCACTAATTCGTGGGTGCGGGTCTGCCCAGCGTAGTGAGGCAGGAAACAAGGGGCGTGACGCCCCACCCCCCCGAGTTAGTAATATACCTTATGCAAACAAGTACAAGAGCCATGATACCAAGACTGACCACAAGACTAGCACCGTTCCATTTACGAAGGGGCCGGGCCCTTCCCAGTACCAAGGGAAGCCCAAAGGGGAGTTGGAGTGTTATCATTGTCATAAAAAGGGGCACTTTGCAAGAGTCTGTCCTAGCAAACCACCTACAGCAGCTGTGTCTTTGGCCTGCAACATTGGTGTGTCTCCGAAGTCATCTGAGTTTGCCCGGGGCAGTTCGTCAGAGGCTGAGGCACAGCCAATGCAGAAGCACCTGGGAGGCTCGAACCCTGCTCAGGATGTTTTTTGCGACCATAGAGGGCGGGGATACGTGATGTGGGCGGGGCGCAAGCATGGAGTAGAGGTCTTGCGTGATACAGGTGCTTCCCAGACTCTGATGAAAAACTTGACTGGCTACCCTACAAACACGGCTCGGGTGGTGGTGGTGCAGGGTATTATTGCAACTCGGTCATACCCGCTGGTGCGGTTAGAGTTGGAGGTGGATGGTGTGGCACGTGAATTGGATGTCGGGATTGTTGAGAAACTGCCAGTGGAGGGCGTCGACCTTCTTCTCGGCAATGACTTTGCAATGCCCGCTTCTGAGGTTCTAGCCTTAGTCGTTGCCGAGAGGCCGGCCGACGTGAGTAGGGAAGAGCAAGAGTGGGTCGAGCGGTGCCAGACACAACCCATGGCGTGTGTTGTCACCCGAGCTCGGGCAGCTAAAGTGTCACAGCCTAGTCCTCCGTCTTCAGACCAGCGGAGGAACGATCAACAGGAGGAGGCTAAAGCTGGAGTTGGTTTTAAGAGTTTTGACTCGGCGGCTCTCCTGGGTGATTCAGTATTAGCACCAATACTTAATTCTGGAGTAGCCCCTGGGCCTGTCATCGAGAGTGACGAGGCTGGGCATGACGAGTCTCCACGACAGCAACGCTATGTACATCGAGAGAGACAGAGGGAGCAGCCCAGTATCGGGGAAGGTCATGCATTGCTCCGGGAGCAGTTAGATCGCTTGGCACCCTCAGATATATGTCGGTTGCAACTAGAGGACCCTGAGCTCCAAAAGTGTGCTAATGGAGCTGTAGAGCTCGACGAGGACGGTGATGCACAGCCAGGAGATTTTTTTTATTTAGAAGGCATCCTCTATAGGCGTTTTCAAGACCCTAAACGTAGTTGGCAAGAGGGGTCCGGAGTAGTGAACCAGTTGGTGGTGCCACGGGAGTGCAGGGATAGCCTACTGAGGTTGGAGCATGACATACCACTGGCAGGACATCTAGGGGTGAGAAAAACGGTGGTTGCTTTAGAAAAATTGTTTTGGTGGCCGGGGTTGAAGGGGCAGGTGGTAACCTGGATAGCAAGGTGTCATACGTGCCAGAGGGTTGGAAAACCTAACCAAACAATTCCGAGAGCCCCGTTGCACCCCATTCCTGTCAGTGGACCGCCCTTCAGTAAGGTCATCATTGATATGGTCGGACCCCTACCCCCTACTAGTGCCGGTAATAAATTTCTATTAACTATCATGGATGTGGCCACTCGTTATCCTGATGCATATCCAATGAGAAATGGCACGGCGAAAACTGTTGTCCGGAACCTGCTCTTGTATTGCTCGCGGTATGGTTACCCGCAAGAGGTGCAATCGGACCAAGGTTCTAATTTTACCTCTAATCTGTTCAAACAAACTATGATTCAGCATGGCATCAGCACTGTCGTCTCTTCTGCGTATCACCCGGAGAGTCGAGGGGTGTTGGAGAGGTGGCACGCCACGATGAAAAGCATGCTTCGATGTTATTGCGCAGAGAACGGAAAGGATTGGGACCTTGGTCTGCCGTATGTTTTGTTTGCGGCAAGAGAAGTACCTGGAGAGTCTCGGTTTCAGTCCGAATGAGCTTGTTTTCGGGCATCAGTTGAGGGGCACTCTCCACATGGTGAAGGAGATTTGGGAGGGTACCGCTAAGCCATGTTCTATGTTGAGATACGTCCTCGAGAGCAGAGAGAGAATGCTTAGAAGTCTGGAGCTGGCCGGGCGTAATTTGGTGAGTTCGCAGGCCCGTATGAAGGACAGGTACGATACTAAGGCGAAACTCCGGGAGTTTCAGGTAGGTCAAGAGGTGTTGGTCCTGTTGCCTTTGGCAGGTCATCCTCTGGCTGCCAAGTACGCTGGGCCTTATCGGGTGGTGTCAAAGTTCTCCGATCTAGATTACCTCGTTGCCACTCCAGACCGGAAGAAGCGTAACCAACTATGCCACATTAATTTGTTGAAGGAGTATGTGAGGCACCCACCTGAGTCACTAGCTGTCCCTGTGTTGACCTGCTGCGGTCATGGTGGAGAAGGAGAGGGGGGCAGCAATGATCAGGTGGATGATAACTGGGATTGTCATGTCTCGGATGATCAGTGGGCGGGGAATTCGAGCCAATGTGCGCATGATGCTCTGGCGCACCTGCCGGAGGAACAGCAGGTGGCAGTGCAGCGCCTGTTCGATTCATACCCCACTGTATTTGCCGAGCACCCAGGCCTCACTACTCAAGCGGTGCATGACGTCGATGTAGGAGAGCACCCCCCCTTCAAGTCGATACCTTATCGGGTGCCACCCATTAAACTCCCAGCGCTCAGGGATGAGCTGGAGTATATGCTGGCGAGAGGCTTGATCGAGCAGGGGGCAGTATGGTGGACTTCTCCTGTCACTCTGTAGCCCAAACCTGATGGAAAAGTTCGGTTCTGCATTGACTTTAGGCGGTTGAACGGGTTGACCCCCACCAATGCATATCCTCTTCCCCGGGTGGATGACAGTGTGGATAAGATCGGGAAAGCAAGGTACTTGACCAAGGTAGACCTCGTCAAAGGCTACTGGCAAGTACCACTGTCTGAGCGGGCTAAAGAGGTGTGCGGGTTTGTGGTGGATGGCAGTACTTACCGTTGCAACGTGATGCCTTATGGTCTGAAAAATGCACCGGCCACTTTCCAGAGCTTAATGAACGACATCGTAGCAGACATCCCAAACTGTACTGTCTACCTTGATGACGTGATCATATATGACAACGATTTCCAAAGTCACTGTGAGCACATAGAAGCCTTATTTAGTCAACTTAGTAAAGCAGGCTTGGTGGTTAATCTGGGCAAGTGTGACTTTGTGCAAGCCACGGTGCAGTATCTGGGGTTTGTGGTTGGGTTAGGGCAGGTGAGCCCGCCCCAACAGAAGATACAGGCTATCGACTTGTTCCCCAGGCCGACCACCAAGCGGCAGATCATGAGATTTTTGGGCATGATTGGGTATTACCGCCGCTTTATAAGAGGTTATTCTACTGTGTTAGCTCCTTTGACAGATCTACTAGCTAAAGATAAAAAGTTCCGCTGGGCACCTGAGTGTGAGCAGGCGTTTCGAGTAGTTAAACAGCTTTTATGCACTCACCCTATCCTCAGGGCCCCGGACTTTGAACGACCATTTCAGTTGGCGACTGATGCCAGCGGAGTAGGGGCTGGTGCCGTACTTTTGCAGACAGACGAGGAAGGTCTTGAGCATCCAGTCAGTTTCTTTTCAAAGAAATTTAATTCAGCACAGAAAAACTATTCGGTTGTTGAAAAGGAACTGCTGGCAATCGTGTTAGCGCTCAGACACGTTGAGGTCTATGTTCCTGCCTATGGGCCAGTCGTGGCAGTGTATACCGACCACCACCCGCTTAAATTCCTCAATCAATTCCACAACCGGAATATGAGGCTGACCAGATGGTCGCTCATGTTGCAAGAGTACAACTTAGACATTCGCCATATTGCCGGTTGTGAGAATGTGATTGCGGACTGTTTGTCGCGGGTGGAGGATCCGGGGTAGGCTACCACAGTATGTTGGTATAGCCTCCTGTCTTGGCTCGCGGTGTATTTTTGCGCTGGTGCTTGTTGGCTCGCATGTGTAGCATCAGCGTAGGGTCGCAGGGCAGGAGTTGTTGGCTTTGATTAGAAAAAAAAATTAGGCTACATCTATAGTCGCCGCCAAAAACAACATTAAAATAAAATATGAAAAATTAAATAAAAACTCTTTCCTTTTAATATTTAATTTTAAGATAATATTGTAGCTGAGTACTGAGTGCAGATGATTTTCTCTCAGTAGGCTGTGCTTCTTAAATCTCGCTCTGGGAGCACAATGTTATGAATTAATGTATTATGTTTGGGAAGGGTGATAAGATTTTTGTTTATATATAAATGTTGTTGTATTTTTTTTTTTTGAGGAGACTGAGCTTGCATTCCATGAGTGGCAGAGTGGTTAGGAGTGGCAGATTCTAGCGACATTCTGTCTGTTCAGATATGGGCCCATGGTTGAGTGTCCCATATCTTGGGGGGGGTGTGACGCCTCCCGGCGTTGACAGAATGGTTGCGTGGGGCATTGCAGCTCGCTAGTGCTCGCCAGGATAGGGGGATGGGCTACAGTTGTCCTAGGATGATCTGCTTTGTTTTATTAGTGTCGTGTTGCCACAGACAGTCTAGAAGTGATCTTTGTTTTGGTCTGTGACCGCGCCTTATATTTTATATTCACTATAATATAAATGTTGCTTGTGTGGGAAGCGAGCGAGAGAGGGTGAGGGGGTACACCTGGCAGCGGGGTGAGCTATAAACGCGGCTCGCTTGGGCGCTGACGGCGTAGGCGGCCGGGTGGTCAACTAGTCCCTGCCCATCGCGGCCTCATGTTTTTTACCAGCTCAGAGCTTGCCTGACACGCGTATCGTCTACATCCTTTGCAATTCTGTCCCCCATACTCGCCACTTTGCATACTATTTCTCTCTCTCGACTTCTCCTTTCTCATTCTCTAATCTTTATTAAACTCAACATCCCTTCTGGTTTCAGCATAGACGTTCACCGTCGGCCAGTCGTATTGTACGCGAAGCTCTCAGATATTTCCATGTATTAGGTTAAGGAGGTATTATGCTTTATTGAGGTTGGAGAGACGGACTTTTCTGTGTGTGTCCTCTCTCGGGAAGGTTGTAGACCGGTATATGTCTCCCTGGCAAGGTGTTGAGTGATTCTGCTTGGTTATCTAAAGCTAGACTAGGGGTAAGGTTACTGTGTCGTTGTCTCCGATGTGTGCAGTGTTAGCTAAGCCCTGCACGACATCGACAGGTACTGTGGGAGCCTATGTTGTCTTCGGGTGGGTTTACTTTGCGAGCACAGCGCTGTGGTGTGAGAGGGCCATAGCCTATCCCTCACAACATAGTGCTGCCTCTTTGTGTTGACTTCTGAGGGATCGCCAGGATAGAACTAGGTACTAGAGACCTAGATTTATCAAGAGAGCATCCCCGTCATATAACGTAACCTTCATTATACCACCTTCGGACAACGTTAGGCTACGAGCCGCATGCTCGCCCATTGTTGCCCTGCCTTGATACCCCAGCTAGACTTTATTAACTGAGCAGACACTGGTTAGAGATAAGCCCCCATTATTATATGTATGCAACATTATTATTCACTGCACTTTTGAGCCGAGGTTGTTGTTGAGTTGCACAACCCTAGTAGGCTGTTGCGTTGTGTCATGAAGCATTTCTTTAGTTGTCGAGCATTACTACCTTTGTGCAGTCTTTATTATTCGCCTGCCTATTATTACTATATGTCCTAGTATTTATTGTGACCCGTATTCTGCATTATAATTGTTCAAGATTCTTTACGAACATCTTCCCAGCATCAGACTTATTTCAGAAGTTTCCAGTTGATGTTGCAGGACTAGCATTGCACTTTCTTTAATACAGGAGTGCCAGTTATTTGAGTATCTACCGTAACGTTAATTAATCACGTTACTTATCTTTTCTTTGTGTAACCTAAACGAGTAATCTTTTACTGTTTGAGAATAGGCTGTTTCATCGAGCGTCAGCCTAGTGTGTGTGCACCAGTTACCGAGTCATAGGATACCTCGTTGTCCAGGCACGACTCAGGGCGGTAATGGTGTTTTGTTTTCCAGTGTTTAAGGCAGGGGTTGGATCTAGTGTTACCGTTGTTGCATTTTGCCATTATCTAGTCCAATGTTGAAGAGCCCTGTGTCTTTGAGAACCTGGATCGTAACAAACTTTGGTAGAGTTTTGTAATGTACTGGAACTTAATTATTGTTTTTCATCACCACGAGTACATATAGTCGGCCAAATAAGTGATGTCTCGGCACCAAGTATATTTTGATCAATAATTGATATCAGCAATATCTATACTTGATTTCTTCGTTCTGAGTGAGACATACACACATATTCCTACACTTACTCACCCTATTCAATATCTGGCAAACATTAATACAGCATACACCGAGCCAAACGTAATGACGGCTGAGACATGACTTATTAGCGCTACCATACACAGCCAGACAATCTGGTGTACGGGCACTATGATGCTCCACAAATGGGAACCTACTATATGTATTTAGTAATTGTATCCTTTATAAGTCGCACTATTACTCCGTCTCGAACAACACAAAAACACGGCGGGTGCTCGACCCCGAAAAGGGTTGAAATAGGGGAGCTATCCCCCCGCCAAAGGCGGCTTTCTAGGGCCTTTCCTAGCTGATGCTGAGAGGATTGGGTTCTAGTCTAGGGCTGGTCTATCAGAGTGAGAACTGGGCAATCTCTGCCATACCCATAGCTTACTCTGACTGTTCCTTTTACATATATATTTTCTAGATCTCAAGTGACGGCATCTCTTCCGTGGATTGACCTCCCAATCTACCAAGATTGGAAGCCAAAGTGTCACATTTTTCCCTTGCCCCTCAACTTTCTCTTCATAATTGCTGAGGGGCACAGGGCCCTGGGTGGGGCTTTGGTTTCCCGGGCGTTTCCGCACCCTCCTCAGCTTTCCGCCATGGTGTGGCTTCGGTCACCCAGGCTTTATTGTGGTCGGCAGGGAAGGTTCTGTGGGGGCGCTCGGTTATGGCCTTGGCCTTGCTCGGGGGCCTTGGGGCTGTTCGGCCAGACAGCATGGGGAACAACAACAACACAAAAACACGCTAGTTTCTTGATATGATATTAGTTTCCCACTGCCATTTAAAGATATAAAACAATTCAGATGCAAACAGCAGATAGGCTATAATATAATCAGTAAAGTATTGTTTATTGTTTTGAATTATGTTGTTGGTCTTGGGTACAGTATGTGTTATCTAACATAAGGTAAGGGATAGTAGATTCATAAATATGTCAGTCAATTACTTACTGTATCTTGGAATGTTTACCTCATTCTTGTATAGTGGCGTTAAATATGAGTTTGGCTAAATATACTGTATACATACTCTTTAATCAATTATTCTATAAAGCTGGCAAATAATGTTAGATCCAACCGGGATTCGATCTTGGGCTACCACATACAGATCTTAAACACTCTAAAAATGTCATAATCAAGACAATTATTAGTACAGCACATGACCACGATTAATATCGATTTATCGAATACTGGATATTAATGTAATCATGTACTGTACCCAACTACACTATTAGTCGACCAACAAATTTACCCTACCTCCTTACTACACCAAAACCTGAACAAATCACAATATAACCCTTCTGAACACAATATACCCTCCGAGCATACCACATTATGAGCACCCCCACACTTTGAACGTACACACCTGAGATACAGTAAACCCTCTGAGCACACCACATTATGAGCACCACACACGTTGAACACACTTGAACGTAAATAACTGAGATATAATTCCAAATGAAGCCCCTACTTTTAAGCTCCTCGGTGGTCTAGTGGTTTAGGTGCTGGAGTGCTGCACTACTGGCCTGGGTTAGAACCCTGGCTGGGGCATGACACATAAATATTAACACAATAAACCCTCTGAGCACATCACATTTTGAGCTCCCCACTCTCTCTGAACACACTCTGAACGTACACAACTGTGATACAATAAACCCTCTGAGCACACAATATTTTGAGCACCCACACACTCCGAACACACAATGAACGTACATAACTAAGATACATAGGACAGGTCTTTCTCTCTCAGCAGCAGTAGTAATGCGTACAAACAGTGGGTGACAATACTAGGACAGCCAGGGTGAGGTAGAGTAAGGTAGATAAGGGTGAGAACTGGCAGGGTGAGGTAGAGGGAGGGAGGAATAGGCAGGGTGAAGAACGGTAAGGTAGATAAGGGTGAGAACTGGCAGGGTGAGGTAGAGGGAGGGAGGGATAGGCAGGGTGAGGAAGGGTAAGGTAGATAAGGGTGAAAACTGGCAGAGGGAGGGAGGGATAGGCAGGGTTAGGAAAGGTAAGGTAGATAAGGGTGAGTGCTGGCAGGGTGAGGTAGAGGGAGGGAGGATAGGCAGGGTGAGGAAGGGTAAGGTAGATAAGGGTGAGTGCTGGCCGGGTGAGGTAGAGGGAGGGAGGGATAGGCAAATGAGAAAGGGTTAGGTAGATAAGGGTGAGTGCTGGCAGGATGAGGTAGAGGGAGGGAGGGATAGGTAGGGTGAGGAAGGGTAAGGTAGATAAGGGTGAGAACTGGCAGGGTGAGGCAGAGGGAGGGAGGGATAGGAGGGTGAGGAAGGGTAAGGTAGATAAGGGTGAGAACTGGCAGAGTGAGGTAGAGGGAGGTAGGGATAGGCAGGGTGAAGAAGAGTAAGGTAGATAAGGGTGAGAACTGGCAGGGTGAGATAGAGGGAGGGAGGGATAGGCAGGGTAAGGAAGAGTAAGGTAGATATAGGGTGAGAACTGGCAGGGTGAGGTAGAGGGAGGGAGGGATAGGCAGGGTAAGGAAGAATAAGGTAGATAAGGGTGAGAACTGGCAGGGTGAGGTAGAGGGAGGGAGGGATAGGCAGGGTGGGGAAGGGTAAGGTAGATAAGGGTGAGAACTGGCAGGGTGTGGTAGAGGGAAGGAGGGATAGACAGGGTTAGGTAGAGTAAGGTAGACAAGGGTGCGTGCTGGCAGGGTGAGGTAGAGGGAGGGAGGGGTAGACAGGGTTAGGTAGAGTAAGGTAGACAAGGGTTAGTGCTGGCAGGGTGAGGTAGAGGGAGGGAGGGATAGACAGGGTTAGGTAGAGTAAGGTAGACAAGGGTGAGTGCTGGCAGGGTGAGGTAGAGGGAGGGAGGGATAGACAGGGTTAGGTAGAGTAACGTAGACAAGGGTGAGTGCTGGCAGGGTGAGGTAGAGGGAGGGAGGGATAGACAGGGTTAGGTAGAGTAAGGTAGACAAGTGTGAGTGCTGGCAGGGTGAGTTAGAGGGAGGGAGGGATAGACAGGGTTAGGTAGAGTAAGGTAGACAAGTGTGAGTGCTGGCAGGGTGAGTTAGAGGGAGGGAGGGATAGACAGGGTTAGGTAGAGTAAGGTAGACAAGGGTGAGTGCTGGCAGGGTGAGGTAGAGGGAGGGAGGGATAGACAGGGTTAGATAGAGTAAGGTAGACAAGTGTGAGTGCTGGCAGGGTGAGTTAGAGGGAGGGAGGGATAGACAGGGTTAGGTAGAGTAAGGTAGACAAGTGTGAGTGCTGGCAGGGTGAGGCAGAGGGAGGGAGGGATAGACAGGGTTAGGTAGAGTAAGGTAGACAAGTGTGAGTGCTGGCAGGGTGAGGTAGAGGGAGGTATAGGAACTTGCAGGGTAAGGCATATAAGGAGGCACTTTAATTGCTAGACATTCATCAAGCTTAAACAAACACTCCCTATAGCCCCCTTTAAGATAAATTTGTACATTTTTCGATAGAAACATTTCCCAGCCGAAGGCCGGTTTCTCATAAATTACAGGCTCGCTACCGCTCCCCAGGAACAAAATGACATCTAAGTGGCACGACAGGTCTTTATATTGATATAGAAATGGGGCGTAATATTATTAAATTGACAAACTAATGGGCGAACGTCTTATATTCTGAAAAGTAATGGGACTAAGCATGAGGCAGAAAGGGGACCAGAAAAACTCCCCATCTCCCCTTAAAGGTAGGAACTGGCAGGGTGAGGCAGATGAAGGTAGGAACTGGAAGGGTGAGGCAGATAAAGGTAGGAACTGGCAGAGTGAGGCAGATGAAGGTAGGAACTGGCAGGGTGAAGCAGATAAAGGTAGGAACTGGCAGAGTGAGGCAGATGAAGGTAGGAACTGGCAGAGTGAGACAGATAAAGGTAGGAACTGGCAGGGTGAGGAAGATAAAGGTAGGAACTGGCAGGGTGAGGCAGATAAAGGTAGGAACTGGCAGAGTGAGGCAGATAAAGGTAGGAACTGTCAGAGTGAGGCAGATGAAGGTAGGAACTGGCAGAGTGAGGCAGATTAAGGTAGGAACTGGCAGAGTGAGGCAGATAAAGGTAGGAACTGGCAGAGTGAGATAGATTAAGGTAGGAACTGACAGGGTAAGGCAGATGAAGGTAGGAACTGGCAGAGTGGGGCAGATGAAGGTAGGAACTGGCAGGTGGGGCAGATAAAGGTAGGAACTGGCAGAGTGAGGCAGATGAAGGTAGGAACTGGCAGAGTGAGGCAGATAAAGGTAGGAACTGTCAGAGTGAGGCAGATAAAGGTAGGAACTGGTAGAGTGAGGAAGATAAAGGTAGGAACTGGCAGAGTGAGGCAGATAAAGGTAGGAACTGGCAGAGTGAGGCAGATAAAGGTAGGAACTGGCAGAGTGAGGCAGATAAAGGTAGGAACTGGCAGAGTGAGACAGATGAAGGTAGGAACTGGCCGGGTGAGGCAGATAAAGGTAGGAACTGGCAGAGTGAGGCAGATGAAGCTAGGAACTGGCAGAGTGAGGCAGATGAAGGTAGGAAGTGGCAGGGTGAGGCAGATAAAAGTTGGAACTGGCAGAGTGAGGCAGATGAAGGTAGGAACTGGCAGGGTGAGGCAGATAAAGGTAGGAACTGGCAGAGTGAGGCAGATTAAGATAGGAACTGGCAGAGTGAGGCAGATGAAGGTAGGAACTGGCAAAGTGAGGCAGATGAAGGTAGGAACTGGCAGGGTGAGGGAGATAAAGGTAGGAACTGGCAGAGTGAGGCAGATGAAGGTAGGAACTGGCAGAGTGAGGCAGATGAAGGTAGGAACTGGCAGAGTGAGACAGATGAAGGTAGGAACTGGCAGGGTGAGGCAGATAAAGGTAGGAACTGGCAGAGTGAGGAAGATGAAGGTAGGAACTGGCAGAGTGAGGAAGATGAAGGTAGGAACTGGCAGAGTGAGGCAGATAAAGGTAGGAACTGGCAGGGTGAGGAAGATAAAGGTAGGAACTGGCGGAGTGAGGCAGATGAAGGTAGGAACTGGCAGGGTGAGACAGATAAAGGTAGGAACTGGCAGAGTGAGGCAGATGAAGGTAGGAACTGGCAGAGTGAGGCAGATGAAGGTAGGAACTGGCAGGGTGAGGCAGATAAAGGTTGGAACTGGCAGAGTGAGGCAGATGAAGGTAGGAACTGCCAGGGTAAGGCAGATAAAGGTAGGAACTGGCAGAGTGAGGAAGATAAAGGTAGGAACTGGCAGAGTGAGCCAGATAAAGGTAGGAACTGGCAGGGTGAGGCAGATAAAGGTAGGAACTGGCAGGGTGAGGCAGATAAAGGTAGGAACTGGCAGAGTGAGGCAGATAAAGGTAGGAACTGGCAGAGTGAGCAAGATAAAGGTAGGAACTGGCAGAGTGAGGAAGATAAAGGTTGGAACTGGCAGAGTGAGGCAGATAAAGGTAGGAACTGGCAGAGTGAGGCAGATAAAGGTAGGAACTGGCAGGGTGAGGCAGATAAAGGTAGCAACCTGCAGAGTGAGGCAGATAAAGGTAGGAACTGGAAGAGTGAGGAAGATAAAGGTAGGAACTGGCAGAGTGAGGCAGATAAAGGTAGGAACTGGCAGAGTGAGGCAGATAAAGGTAGGAACTGGCAAAGTGAGGCAGATGAAAGTAGGAACTGGCAGGGTGAGGCAGATGAAGGTAGGAACTGGCAGGGTGAGACAGATAAAGGTAGGAACTGGCAGAGTGAGGCAGATAAAGGTAGGAACAGGCAGGGTGAGGCAGATAAAGGTAGGAACTGGCAGAGTGAGGCAGATAAAGGTAGGAACTGGCAGGGTGAGGCAGATAAAGGTAGGAACTGGCAGAGTGAGACAGATAAAGGTAGGAACTGGCAGGGTGAGGCAGATAAAGGTAGGAACTGGCAGAGTGAGGCAGATAAAGGTAGGAACTGGCAGAGTGAGGCAGATAAAGGTAGGAACTGGCAGAGTGAGGCAGATAAAGGTAGGAACTGGCAGAGTGAGCCAGATAAAGGTAGGAACTGGCAGAGTGAGGAAGATAAAGGTAGGAACTGGCAGAGTGAGGCAGATAAAGGTAGGAACTGGCAGGGTGAGGCAGATAAAGGTAGGAACTGGCAGGGTGAGATAGATAAAGGTAGGAACTGGCAGAGTGAGCCAGATAAAGGTAGGAACTGGCAGAGTGAGGAAGATAAAGGTAGGCACTGGCAGAGTGAGGCAGATAAAGGTAGGAACTGGCAGGGTGAGACAGATAAAGGTAGGAACTGGCAGAGTGAGGCAGATGAAGGTAGGAACTGGCAGAGTGAGGCAGATGAAGGTAGGAACTGGCAGGGTGAGGCAGATAAAGGTAGGAACTGGCAGAGTGAGGCAGATGAAGGTAGGAACTGGCAGAGTGAGGCAGATGAAGGTAGGAACTAGCAGGGTGAGGCAGATAAAGGTTGGAACTGGCAGAGTGAGGCAGATGAAGGTAGGAACTGGCAAGGTGAGGCAGATAAAAGTAGGAACTGCCAGAGTGAAGTAGATGAAGGTAGGAACTGGCAGGGTGAAGCAGATAAATGTTGGAACTGGCAGAGTGAGCAGATAAATGTAGGAACTGGCAGAGTGAGGCAGACAAAGGTAGGAACTGGCAGGGTGAGGCAGATAAAGGTAGGAACTGGCAGGTTGAGGCAGATAAAGGTAGGAACTGGCAGAGTGAGGCAGATAAAGGTAGGAACTGGCAGAGTGAGGCAGATAAAGGTAGGAACTGGCAGAGTGAGGCAGATAAAGGTTGGAACTGGCAGAGTGAGGCAGATAAAGGTAGGAACTGGCAGAGTGAGGCAGATAAAGGTAGGAACTGGCAGGGTGAGGCAGATAAAGGTAGGAACTGGCAGAGTGAGGCAGATAAAGGTAGGAACTGGCAGAGTGAGGCAGATAAAGGTAGGAACTGGCAGGGTGAGACAGATAAAGGTAGGAACTGGCAGAGTGAGGCAGAAAAAGGTAGGAACTGGCAGGGTGAGGCAGATAAAGGTAGGAACTGGCAGAGTGAGTCAGATAAAGGTAGGAACTGGCAGAGTGAGGCAGATAAAGGTAGGAACTGGCAGAGTGAGGCAGATAAAGGTAGGAACTGGCAGAGTGAGGCAGAAAAAGGTAGGAACTGGCAGAGTGAGGCAGATAAAGGTAGGAACTGGCAGAGTGAGCCAGATAAAGGTAGGAACTGGCAGAGTGAGGAAGATAAAGGTAGGAACTGGCAGAGTGAGACAGATAAAGGTAGGAACTGGCAGGGTGAGACAGATAAAGGTAGGAACTGGCAGAGTGAGCCAGATAAAGGTAGGAACTGGCAGAGTGAGGAAGATAAAGGTAGGAACTGGCAGAGTGAGGCAGATAAAGGTAGGAACTGGCAGGGTGAGACAGATAAAGGTAGGAACTGGCAGAGTGAGGCAGATGAAGGTAGGAACTGGCAGAGTGAGGCAGATGAAGGTAGGAACTGGCAGGGTGAGGCAGATAAAGGTAGGAACTGGCAGAGTGAGGCAGATGAAGGTAGGAACTGGCAGAGTGAGGCAGATGAAGGTAGGAACTAGCAGGGTGAGGCAGATAAAGGTTGGAACTGGCAGAGTGAGGCAGATGAAGGTAGGAACTGGCAGGGTGAGGCAGATAAAAGTAGGAACTGGCAGAGTGAAGTAGATGAAGGTAGGAACTGGCAGGGTGAAGCAGATAAAGGTTGGAACTGGCAGAGTGAGCAGATAAATGTAGGAACTGGCAGAGTGAGGCAGATAAAGGTAGGAACTGGCAGGGTGAGGCAGATAAAGGTAGGAACTGGCAGGTTGAGGCAGATAAAGGTAGGAACTGGCAGAGTGAGGCAGATAAAGGTAGGAACTGGCAGAGTGAGGCAGATAAAGGTAGGAACTGGCAGAGTGAGACAGATAAAGGTTGGAACTGGCAGAGTGAGGCAGATAAAGGTAGGAACTGGCAGAGTGAGGCAGATAAAGGTAGGAACTGGCAGGGTGAGGCAGATAAAGGTAGGAACTGGCAGAGTGAGGCAGATAAAGGTTGGAACTGGCAGAGTGAGGCAGATAAAGGTAGGAACTGGCAGAGTGAGGCAGATAAAGGTAGGAACTGGCAGGGTGAGGCAGATAAAGGTAGGAACTGGCAGAGTGAGGCAGATAAAGGTAGGAACTGGCAGAGTGAGGCAGATAAAGGTAGGAACTGGCAGAGTGAGGCAGATAAAGGTAGGAACTGGCAGAGTGAGGAAGATAAAGGTAGGAACTGGCAAAGTGAGGCAGATGAAGGTAGGAACTGGCAGGGTGAGGCAGATGAAGGTAGGATCTGGCAGGGTGAGACAGATAAAGGTAGGAACTGGCAGAGTGAGGCAGATAAAGGTAGGAACTGGCAGGGTGAGGCAGATAAAGGTAGGAACTGGCAGAGTGAGGCAGATAAAGGTAGGAACTGGCAGGGTGAGACAGATAAAGGTAGGAACTGGCAGAGTGAGCAAGATAAAGGTAGGAACTGGCAGGGTGAGATGGATAAAGGTAGGAACTGGCAGAGTGAGGCAGATAAAGGTAGGAACTGGCAGGGTGAGGCAGATAAAGGTAGGAACTGGCAGAGTGAGGAAGATAAAAGGTAGGAACTGGCAGGGTGAGGCAGATAAAAGGCAGGAACTGGCAGGGTGAGGCAGATAAAGGTAGGAACTGGCAGAGTGAGGCAGATAAAAGGTAGGAACTGGCAGGGTGAGGCAGATAAAAGGCAGGAACCGGCAGGGTGAGGCAGATAAAGGTAGGAACTGGAAGAGTGAGGCAGATAAAGCCAGGAACTGGCAGAGTGAGGCAGATAAAGATAGGAACTGGCAGGGTGAGGCAGATAAAGGCAGGAACTGGCAGGGTGAGGCAGATAAAGACAGGAACTGGCAGGGTGAGGCAGATAAAAGGTTGCAAACGTCAGGGTGCGGTAGGGACAACCAGAGTATGTCAAAGTGAAGGCAGAGTAATATATACATACATACATACATATATAAACACTTACATATATACATACATACATACATACAAACATAAAAATACTCACATACATACATACATACTGTTACGGCTGGATCGGCAATACATATTCGGGATTCTTGATCGTAGGACAGAAATGGCTTATGTGACAACGACACGCTCGATTCCAGTCCCAAATACTATATGCTCCAGACAACAAAAGCACCAACGCCCTACAGAGTTATCGTCTATGGTAACGAGGTACCTTAACTCGGCGAAAGTGTACAACAGGGGTTGGCTATGAGGCTAAACTCCCTCAGACATTTATAGGTTACGTTATTACTAAAGAAATGCAATACTCAAGAAACTACGTTAATATTAAGCCTCTAATAATGTAGAATAGAAGCAGGCTAAAGGTATGACAGTGAAATGCTAAATGACAAATGTACACGCCTACTTGAAAGCGTGTGCACTAGAATAACTGTCCCCTACTAACATGCACTAGCATGTAGCATACAAGATGTTCATGATCCAGTAGATACCTAATAATACACATGGAAGGAACATAAATAGTAGTCACTTATTATAATAATGAATCTATACTTGGAATAACTAAAAGGTTGCAGGCAACAGTACTGCGCCGGTAGCCTACTACCGCATAGGCTACTTCGCTTCTCTCACTCTGTCTCCCCTCTGAGTCCGTATGCGCCCTACGCAATAGAACTCCGGACACAGCAGCAAAACGACAGTGCAGTTAATTGATACATGAAAGTATTAATAGTGTTGTCTTGTGTGTGAGTAATGTGTATTGTAAAGTGTTACATACATATACTTAAAGAGAGCTGCAATGCATAGTAAAATAAAGATATATCCCACTCATCATCCCCATGTGTTCTAGCTAGCAGGCCAAGTCACAGGAACAACGAGTCCCAGCACCGAAAGTGAGAACCCAGGAAAAGACTGTAGAGAACACAAGGACAGATAAATTACGTTACTCTACTATACCGGCACTACGAGCGAGCTGTAGTCTCTGGTACTACACTCGCTCCTGGCTCGGTATGCAAATCAAGGCTAAGTCCTCGCCCCTCTACAGACAACTCCTGGGCATGGTCGGGCTCTTACACATGGCACCAGTCTAGTCACAAATTGGATGATGAGCGGGGCATATAACTCGTGAACATGTAGAACGTTCACCAACTATCCTCATCAAGAAGATCGCTGTTCACATTAACCCCTTAAATCTAATACATGTAAATATATGCTTGTCCTAAGAGTAATACGAGAGGTGAGTGCTGAAACTCCTTTAGGACCTCAAGGGAAGGTTATGCATTTAAATAGAGAGAAGAATGAAATGAGAGTAATGTCGTCAGAGAGAAAGAGTGCAACCGTGAGAAACTGGGAGAGAGGGCAAGGGATGTTAGAATCTCAAAGGTTCTAGGCAACCTGATCATGGAACACACAGCGAGCCTCCAGGCAATGTGCTGTACGACAACATGGGCAGCCCAGGCAGCATAGGCAGGCGGCAATGGACTACCAACCCTGTCGCGCCTAGCTATAAGCGCAAGGCTGCCAACCAGTCCATACGTCTGGCAACCACCCCCCCGGCAGCGTGGCGCGTTGCTACCCTCTCGCTCTGAAGCCCAACTCACTCTCTCTCTCTGAACTCCCATTGTCTTATCTATCAACTTCTCTATTGATACTACATATTAAATGGAAGGTCGTGACATGGCTTAAAACAAAACCCACCACTGGTTAGCACATGATGAGACCTTTGCAGAGATACAAAGAACATAGTTATAAGTTGTCACACTCAATATACATAGCTGCTGACGGTAACCAGCACGGTACAGTGGTACGGGCGGTACAGTGGAGTACCAAGGAGTACAATCAGGTTGCGTTGCCACGCACTGGGTGCGTCACAGCCCCCCCAAGATTTTAGATAATCGACCTTAGAAGCATTATCAAAATCTGACAGGCAACCAACCGACCTGCTACCCTTAGCTGCCACTAATTGCAAGAGGTGCACAACAACTGAAGTGTGAATTATACATAAAACACAATATCGCATGCATCATGCTACAATAATAAAGACTTACAAAACTAAAAAAAAAAATTTCTCGTTTATTTTATTGTTTTATAATCTTTTTGGACGGCGTTATGATAGCCTAATTTTACTCCTGCTCAACCCACACACCGTGCACGACTATCCTGGATCATCAACCCTTGATAGACAATCTGCTATCACGTTCTCACTCCCGGCCGGCAATATGCTGAATGTTGAGATTATACTCTTGGAGCATTAGGGACCACCTGGTCAACCGCATATTCCGATTGTGAAACTGATTTAGGAATTTCAAGGGATGATGGTCCGTATAAATCGTCACTACCGGGCCGTAGGCTGGAACATAAACTTCGAAATGTTTGAGCGACAAAACGATAGCAAGAAGCTCCTTCTCTATAGTCGAGTAATTCCTTTGTGCCGAATTAAACTTGCGAGAAAAGAAGCTCACTGGGTGTTCCAAGCCCTCGGAATCAGTCTGCAGTAACACTGCCCCGGCACCCACACCGCTGGCATCAGTCGCCAGCTGAAAACTCCTGGAGAAGTCTGGGGCTCTCAAAATCGGATGTGTACACAGCAGGTGCTTGACTAGGTCGAAAGCCCTCTGACACTCCGCAGCCCAACAGAACTTCACTGACTTCGACAGTAGATCAGTTAACAGTGCTAAGACAGTAGAGTATCCCCGGATGAAGCGCCTATAATAGCCTATCATACCTAGGAACCGCATGACCTGGCGCTTAGTGGTGGGCCTGGGAAACATATTGATAGCCTGTATCTTGCTCAGGGGGGGGCACACCCGGCCTAACCCGACCACGAAGCCAAGATACTGCACAGTAGCCTTTACAAACTCGCACTTCCTCAGGTTCACCACCAGCCCAGCATCGTGCAACTTCCCAAACAGGGTCTCTAAGTGCCTTAGGTGATTTTCAAAATTGTCATCATACACTATCACGTCATCAAGGTAGACCGTGCAGTTAGGGATTTCGTCACAAATATCGTTCATCAGGTTCTGAAACGTGGCAGGTGCGTTCTTAAGCCCATAAGGCATTACGTTACATTGGTAGGTCTTGCCATCTACCACAAAACCACAAACTTGCTTAGCTCGGTCCGACAGGGGTACTTGCCAGTAGCCTTTTACAAGATCAATTTTAGTAAGGTACTTTGCATTCCCTATCTTGTCCACGCTGTCGTCAACTCGAGGCAAAGGGTAAGGGTTGGTAGTGGTCAAGCCATTTAGCCTACGAAAATCTATGCAGAACCGCACCTTGCCGTCAGGTTTTGGCTGCAACGTGACGGGTGATGTCCACTTCACATAACCTTCAGTGATCATCCCTCTCTCAACCATGTACTTTAACTCCTCCCGTAAAGCTGGCAACTTTACCGGGGGCACACGGTAGGGCACTGACTTGAAGGGCACATTATCAACGACGTCCACGTCGTGCGTTACCTGAGTAGTGAGACCTGGGTGTTCGGCGAAAACAGAGGGGTATGACCTGAACAGGCCTAGGACAGCAGCACCCTGGTGCTCAGGCAGGTGACTTACAGCTTGCCTAGCCTCTTGTTCAGTATTCCCCGCCCACTGTTCCGCGGAAATGACACAGTCCCAGCTATCCTCCTCAGCAGCATGACTGTCCCCACCTCCTTCTCCACCCTGGCCGCTGCAGGCCAGCACAGGGACAGTGAGAGGCTCTGAGGGGCGTCTCACATACTCTTTCATGAGGTTAACATGACATAACTGATGTTTTTTTTCTACGGTCAGGTGTTGCAACGAGATAATCAAGGTCGGACAGTTTCTTAGCCACCACATACGGCCCAATAAACTTGGCAGAAAGGGGGTGTCCAGGCAAAGGTAAAAGCAACATTACCTCCTGACCCACCGAAAACTCCCGAAGCTTCACCTTGGCGTCATACTGGTGCTTCATGACCGCCTGTGCATTAACCAAGTTATTACCTGCCGCTGCCATGCAACCTATAAGTCTCTCCCGGCTCTCAAGGATATATTTAAGTACAGACCCCGGCTTCTCTTCGCCCTCCCAGATCTCTTTCACCATACTTAAAGGTCCTCTCACATTATGGCCAAAGACTAGTTGATTTGGACTGAACCCCAGGCTCTCTCCTGGGACTTCACGTGCAGCGAACAGAACATACGGCAGACCCAAATCCCAATCAGTGTCATGTTCTGCACAGTAACAGCGTAGCATACTCTTCAGGGTCGAGTGCCACCGCTCCAAGACTCCCTGACTCTCGGGATGGTAGGCTGACGACACTACAGAACATATACCGTGCAACTGAAGGGTTTGCTTGAACAATTTGGATGTAAAATTGCTCCCCTGGTCTGACTGCACCTCACGTGGAAATCCATAACGGGAACAGAACAATAATAAGTTTTTAACAACTGCCTTTGCCGAGCCGTTTCTCATGGGGTATGCGTCCGGGTATCTCGTAGCCACATCCATGATTGTCAACAGGAATTTATTGCCACTACTAGTAGGCGGGAAAGGGCCAACCAAATCTACTACAACTTTGCTGAACGGAGGCCCGGTGACAGGTATGGGAAACAAAGGTGCCTTCGGGATTGTCTGGTTAGGCTTCCCCGTTGTCTGGCAGGTCGCACACCCAGCCACCCATGCACAGACATCAGCCTTGACCCCAGGCCACCAGAAAAACCTGCCCAATGCCGCCAATGTTTTTGTTACCCCCAAATGACCCGCCACCGGCACATCATGCGCCAGACACAATAAGGACTCTCTATACTTATTTGGAACAACCACCTGGTCTACTACCCTCGCACCGCCCTCCCACTTCGATTTGGGGTCTAGAAATCTGCGGTACAATATCCTGTTGAGCCTAAAGAAATCTCCCGGCTTCGCATCCCCATCTTCCTCCAACTCTATGGCACCATTGGTATAACGAGCTAGGCTAGCGTCTTGCAGCTGCTGCTCACTAATGTCCCTGGGCGTCAATGCATCAAGATGGTTTTGTAATAAGACATTACCCCGGCTAGTAGGCTCTACTGCCTTAGTGGCTCTCGCTACAGCTCTTGCCTCACGCGAAGTCTTACCCAACTCTGCCTTGTTACACACCATATCTGGGCCAGAGTCAACTCCCGTGTTTATTATAGGTCCAAGTACCGAATCACCGAGAAGTGCAGCAGAATCAATGTCCCTTTTCCTGCCCTTAGCAACCTTCTCCTGATCCTTCCTCCACTGTCCCCGAGGTTGAGTGCTAGGCTGTGCAGGAGCCGCAGAGCGAGATCGGGTTACCACACAGGCCATCTTATCCTGTTGGCACCTCCCAACCCATTCCCGATTCTCACCATCCACGTCGGCCGCCCTCTCGGCAACGACTAAGGGTGGAGTCCCGGAAGTGGGCACCGCAAAGTCGTTGCCGAGAAGAAGGTCGACGCCCTCAACTGGCAAACACTCAACGATCCCTACATCCAGCTCCCTGCACACCTCTCCCACTCTCAACTCCAACCTCACAAGTGGGTATGACCTCGTAGCATTTATACCCTGCACCACAACAACTCTGGCCGCATTTATCGGTTTCCCTGTGAAGTTCCTCAACAAAGTTTGCGAAGCCCCCGTATCCCTCAGCAAGTCAACCCTCCGTAGTTCACTCCCCCAGCTCACAAACCCGTGCCCCCGATGGCTACAGAAAGTGTCCCGGACAGGTGTCGAGCCTTCCGTACGCTTCTTTACCGCGTGTGCCTCAGCTGCTGACAACCTACCCCGGGCAGTTGCTGCAGCCTTCAGAGACACACCGATACTGTGAACCAATGACACCGGCTTAGCGGGAGTGTTACTAGGGCACTCACGTGAATAATGGCCTAGCTTCTGACATTTGTAACATTTCACATCCCCAATGGGCTTCTTCCCTTGTGCGGGCGAAGAAGGGGCCTGACCTTTAGTAAACGGGAGAGGCTTGTGTTTGTAGGTGTTATTAGGTGCAATGCTTTTAGTGTGGTTATGTGTGTCATAGGATTTGTTATTATCGAAAACTCTGGTGGGTGGGGTATAGCGCCCCTTCTGCCCTGACTCAGCCCTCTGAGCGGCACCGCAACCACGAATCAATGATAATCTGAGGTCTGCCATCTTGGCAGCCTCCTCTACTGTCTTGGGACATTTTTCCTTAATGTTCAGCGTTAGATCGGTTCCAGTACATTTGTAAAACTGTTCCAGATAGAAAAGTTGCTTAATTTCCTCAGCCGACTCTGCGTGCTCGGACCGAAACCAGTTATTACCTGCATCTGTTAGGTCCCGTGCGTGCTCCATAAAACTGACGTCGCTCTTCTTATTCACGCCACGGAACTTCAATCTATAAGTTTCGGGTTGCAGTTCGTAGGCCCGGAGCACAGCCTCCTTCACCAGTCCATACACGACACTCTCGTCCAGTGACAGTGCATCGTAGGCTTTCAACCCCTTACCCACTAGACGTGATGAAACTAATGCTGCCCATTTAACCTCCGGTCAGTCATACTCACGACACTTCTTTTCGAAACGAGCAAAAAACTCAGTCACTGCTGTCTCATCAAATGCGGGTACTAACTTAATTAAATGCGAAAGTGAGTCTGTAACCCGGTGCCCACCACCGAGATGACGCCCCGTGGTCTCTACTCTAGACTTCTCGACATCCATTTCAGCCTGGTACCTGGTTGCATCCTGATTGGCTTGGATTCTAGCAACCTCTATGCGTTCTATACTAGCCTGTTGTATCTGAGTCTCCTGCAGCTTAATCCGTTCTACACTAGCCTGTTGTATCTGAGTCTCCTGCAGCTTAAACTTAGCTAGTTCTAGCTGAAATAACATCTCAGGAGACAGGCCTGGGGGGGGGGAGAGCACAAAATGGGGGATCCACACCGAGACGTGTTTACGGGTAAGCCAGCTTGCCATTGAGAACCCTCCTGCTGCATCGTGCTAAGACTCGCTGGCTGAGGGCCCAGCTCAGGGGTAGAGTGGAATGGAGGCTTGGAGGGAACCCCCCAAGACCCCACTCCACCCACCGCCCCATCGCCATCACCCAACAAACATGCCACCAAATTCTTCTTGGGCCAACTGTCAGGACAGTCCCGCCCCAAAACCGTGGCTAAACAGCGAAGACCGTAACAATCAATAGCCTGCAGGCGCTGTTCGGTCAAAGGTGTCTGCAAAAATGCCCGGGCATCCCTCTCTCCACTTATAACACTCCCCTCCCTAAACATCTGTTGTACTTGCTGGTTACTAGGCTGTACCGTGTTATCCTCCCCCGTAAATGATGAGTCATTAGACATAGTGCTGGTTATACAATTGCTGTTCATAAAAAAAAAGAAGTGCTTATTACTAATTGCAGTCTCGACTCACAAAATGTTAAAGATGCTTGAATGACTCTACTCTAGACACCCCCAACGAAACAATCTGCAAGTCCACCAATACAATAATGACACAATAAAAATTCCTCCAATATGCAAGAAAATTCTAGCCAGCTCTACTAGGTAGCATAGAATAGTTCTCCAAAAAACATGTGATAGGATACTACTGAATCTTGTGCAAGGTCGCCATTTTGTTACGGCTGGATCGGCAATACATATTCGGGATTCTTGATCGTAGGACAGAAATGGCTTATGTGACAACGACACGCTCGATTCCAGTCCCAAATACTATATGCTCCAGACAACAAAAGCACCAACGCCCTACAGAGTTATCGTCTATGGTAACGAGGTACCTTAACTCGGCGAAAGTGTACAACAGGGGTAGGCTATGAGGCTAAACTCCCTCAGACATTTATAGGTTACGTTATTACTAAAGAAATGCAATACTCAAGAAACTACGTTAATATTAAGCCTCTAATAATGTAGAATAGAAGCAGGCTAAAGGTATGACAGTGAAATGCTAAATGACAAATGTACACGCCTACTTGAAAGCGCGTGCACTAGAATAACTGTCCCCTACTAACATGCACTAGCATGTAGCATACAAGATGTTCATGATCCAGTAGATACCTAATAATACACATGGAAGGAACATAAATAGTAGTCACTTATTATAAGAATGAATCTATACTTGGAATAACTAAAAGGTTGCAGGCAACAGTACTGCGCCGGTAGCCTACTACCGCATAGGCTACTTCGCTTCTCTCACTCTGTCTCCCCTCTGAGTCCGTATGCGCCCTACGCAACAGAACTCCGGACACAGCAGCAAAACGACAGTGCAGTTAATTGATACATGAAAGTATTAATAGTGTTGTCTTGTGTGTGAGTAATGTGTATTGTAAAGTGTTATATACATAAACTTAAAGAGAGCTGCAATGCATAGTAAAATAAAGATATATCCCACTCATCATCCCCATGTGTTCTAGCTAGCAGGCCAAGTCACAGGAACAACGAGTCCCAGCACCGAAAGCGAGAACCCAGGAAAAGACTGTAGAGAACACAAGGACAGATAAATTACGTTACTCTACTATACCGGCACTACGAGCGAGCTGTAGTCTCTGGTACTGCACTCGCTCCTGGCTCGGTAGGCAAATCAAGGCTAAGTCCTCGCCCCTCTACAGACAACTTCTGGGCATGGTCGGGTTCTTACACATGGCACTAGTCTAGTCACAAATTGGATGATGAGCTGGGCATATAACTCGTGAACATGTAGAACGTTCACCAACTATCCTCATCAAGAAGATCGCTGTTCACATTAACCCCTTAAATCTAATACATGTAAATATATGCTTGTCCTAAGAGTAATACGAGAGGTGAGTGCTGAAACTCCTTTAGAACCTCAAGGGAAGGTTATGCATTTAAATAGAGAGAAGAATTAAATGAGAGTAATGTCGTCAGAGAGAAAGAGTGCAACCGTGAGAAGTTGGGAGAGAGAGCAAGGGATGTTAGAATCTCAAAGGTTCTAGGCAACCTGATCATGGAACACACAGCGAGCCTCCAGGCAATGTGCAGTACGACAACATGGGCAACCCAGGCAGCATAGGCAGGCGGCAATGGACTACCAACCCTGTCGCACCTAGCTATAAGCGCAAGGCTGCCAACCGGTCCATACGTCTGGCAACCACCACTCCGGCAGCGTGGCGCGTTGCTACCCTCTCGCTCTGAAAACTAACTCACTCTCTCTCTCTGAACTCCCATTGTCTTATCTATCAACTTCTCCATTGACACTACATATTAAATGGAAGGTCTCGACATGGCTTAAAACAAAACCCACCACTGGTTAGCACATGACGAGACCTTTGCAGAGATACAAAGAACATAGTTATACGTTGTCACACTCAATATAAGCAGCCAGCACGGTACAGCGGTACAGCGGTACCACACAGTGGCGGTACAGTGGAGTACCAAGGAGTACAATCAGGTTGCGTTGCCACGCACTGGGTGCGTCACAACACTGACATGTAGCAACGCAACAGACAGGTCCACAGTATGTTGATAATAACAATGGTACTGTACATGTAGATGAAGAGAAGGAAACAACGGTGATGCTGAGTGAGTGATATCAACACTGACATGTAGCAACACAACAGACAGGTCCACAGTATGTTGATAATAACAATGGTACTGTACATGTTGATGAAGAGAAGGAAACAACGGTGATGCTGAGTGAGTGATATCAACACTGACATGTAGCAACACAACAGACAGGTCCACAGTATGTTGATAATAACAATGGTACTGTACATGTAGATGAAGAGAAGGAAACAACGGTGATACTGAGTTAGTGATATCAACACTGACATGTAGCAACACAACAGACAGGTCCACAGTATGTTGATAATAACAATGGTACTGTACATGTAGATGAAGAGAAGGAAACAACGGTGATACTGAGAGAGTGATATCAACACTGACATGTAGCAACACAACAGACAGGTCCACAGTATGTTGATAATAACAATGGTACTGTACATGTAGATGAAGAGAAGGAAACAACGGTGATACTGAGTGAGTGATATCAACACTGACATGTAGCAACACAACAGACAGGTCCACAGTATGTTGATAATAACAATGGTACTGTACATGTACAGTAGATGAAGAGAAGGAAACAACGGTGATACTGAGTGAGTGATATCAACACTGACATGTAGCAACACAACATACAGGTCCACAGTATGTTGATAATAACAATGGTACTGTACATGTAGGCTAGATGAAGAGAAGGAAACAACGGTGATACTGAGTGAGTGATATCAACACTGACATGTAGCAACACAACAGACAGGTCCACAGTATGTTGATAATAACAATGGTACTGTGCATGTAGATGAAGAGAAGGAAACAACGGTGATACTGAGAGAGTGATATCAACACTGACATGTAGCAACACAACAGACAGGTCCACAGTATGTTGATAATAACAATGGTACTGTACATGTAGATGAAGAGAAGGAAACAACGGTGATACTGAGTGAGTGATATCAAAACTGACATGTAGCAACACAACAGACAGGTCCACAGTATGTTGATAATAACAATGGTACTGTACATGTAGATGAAGTGAAGGAAACAACGGTGATACTGAGTGAGTGATATCAACACTGATATGTAGCAACACAACAGACAGGTCCACAGTATGTTGATAATAACAATGGTACTGTACATGTAGGCTAGATGAAGAGAAGGAAACAACGGTGATACTGAGTGAGTGATATCAACACTGACATGTAGCAGCACAACAGACAGGTCCACAGTATGTTGATAATAACAATGGTACTGTACATGTAGATGAAGAGAAGGAAACAACGGTGATACTGAGTGAGTGATATCAACACTGACATGTAGCAACACAACAGACAGGTCCACATTATGTTGATAATAACAATGGTACTGTACATGTAGATGAAGAGAAGGAAATAACGGTGATACTGAGTGAGTGATATCAACACTGACATGTAGCAACACAACAGACAGGTCTACAGAATGTTGATAATAACAATGGTACTGTACATGTAGATGAAGAGAAGGAAACAACGGTGATACTGAGTGAGTGATATCAACACTAACATGTAGCAACACAACAGACAGGTCCACAGTATGTTGATAATAACAATGGTACTGTACATGTAGATGAAAAGAAGGAAACAAAGGTGATACTAAGTGAGTGATATCAACACTGACATGTAGCAACACAACAGACAGGTCTACAGTATGTTGATAAAAACAATGGTACTGTACATGTAGATGAAGAGAAGGAAACAACGGTTATACTGAGTGAGTGATATCAACACTGACATGTAGCAACACAACAGACAAGTCCACAGTATGTTGATAATAACAATGGTACTGTACATGTAGATGAAGAGAAGGAAACAATGGTGATACTGAGTGAGTGATATCAACACTGACATGTAGCAACACAACAGACAGGTCCACAGTATGTTGATAATAACAATGGTACTGTACATGTAGATGAAGAGAAGGAAACAACGGTGATACTGAGTGAGTGATATCAACACTGACATGTAGTAACACAACAGACAGGTCCACAGTATGTTGATAATAACAATGGTACTGTACATGTAGATGGAGTGAAGGAAACAACGGTGATACTGAGTGAGTGATATCAAGACTGACATGTAGCAACACAACAGACAGGTCCACAGTATGTTGATAATAACAATGGTATTGTACATGTAGATGAAGAGAAGGAAACAATGGTGATACTGAGTGAGTGATATCAACACTGACACGTAGCAACACAACAGACAGGTCCACAGTATGTTGATAATAACAATGGTACTGTGCATGTAGATGAAGAGAAGGAAACAACGGTAATACTGAGTGAGTGATATCAACACTGACATGTAGCAACACAACAGACAGGTCCACAGTATGTTGATAATAACAATGGTACTGTACATGTAGGCTAGATGAAGAGAAGGAAACAACGGTGATACTGAGTGAGTGATATCAACACTGACATGTAGCAACACAACAGATAGGTCCACAGTATGTTGATAATAACAATGGTACTGTACATGTAGATGAAGAGAAGGAAACAACGGTGATACTGAGTGAGTGATATCAACACTGACATGTAGCAACACAACAGACAGGTCCACAGTATGTTGATAATAACAATGGTACTGTACATGTAGATGAAGAGAAGGAAACAACGGTTATACTGAGTGAGTGATATCAACACTGACATGTAGCAACACAAGAGACAGGTCCACAGTATGTTGATAATAACAATGGTACTGTACGTGTAGATGAAGAGAAGGAAACAACGGTGATACTGAGTGAGTGATATCAACACTGACATGTAGCAACGCAACAGACAGGTCCACAGTATGTTGATAATAACAATGGTACTGAACATGTAGGCTAGATGAAGAGAAGGAAACAACGGTGATACTGAGTGAGTGATATCAACACTGACATGTAGCAACACAACAGACAGGTCCACAGTATGTTGATAATAACAATGGTTCTGTACATGTAGGCTAGATGAAGAGAAGGAAACAACGGTGATACTGAGTGAGTGATATCAACACTGACATGTAGCAACACAACAGACAGGTCCACAGTATGTTGATAATAACAATGGTACTGTACATGTAGGCTAGATGAAGAGAAGGAAACAACGGTGATACTGAGTGAGTGATATCAACACTGACATGTAGCAACACAACAGACAGGTCCACAGTATGTTGATAATAACAATGGTACTGTACATGTAGGCTAGATGAAGAGAAGGAAACACCGGTGATACTGAGTGAGTGATATCAACACTGACATGTATCAACACAACAGACAGGTCCACAGAATATTGATAATAACAATGGTACTGTACATGTAGATGAAGAGAAGGAAACAACGGTGATACTGAGTGAGTGATATCAACACTAACATGTAGCAACACACCAGACAGGTCCACAGTATGTTGATAATAACAATGGTACTGTACATGTAGATGAAGAGAAGGAAACAACAGTTATACTGAGTGAGTGATATCAACACTGACATGTAGCAACACAACAGACAGGTCCACAGTATATTGATAATAACAATGGTACTGTACATGTAGATGAAGAGAAGGAAACAATGGTGATACTGAGTGAGTGATATCAACACTGACATGTAGCAACACAACAGACAGGTCCACAGTATGTTGATAATAACAATGGTACTGTACACGTAGATGAAGATAAGGAAACAATGGTGATACTGAGTGAGTGATATCAACACTGACATGTAGCAACACAACAGCCAGGTCCACAGTATGTTGATAATAACAATGGTACTGTACATGTAGATGAAGAGAAGGAAACAACGGTGATACTGAGTGAGTGATATCAACACTGACATGTAGCAACACAACAGACAGGTCCACAGTATGTTGATAATAACAATGGTACTGTACATGTAGGCTAGATGAAGAGAAGGAAACACCGGTGATACTGAGTGAGTGATATCAACACTGACATGTATCAACACAACAGACAGGTCCACAGAATATTGATAATAACAATGGTACTGTACATGTAGATGAAGAGAAGGAAACAACGGTGATAGTGAGTGAGTGATATCAACACTAACATGTAGCAACACACCAGACAGGTCCACAGTATGTTGATAATAACAATGGTACTGTACATGTAGATGAAGAGAAGGAAACAACAGTTATACTGAGTGAGTGATATCAACACTCACATGTAGCAACACAACAGACAGGTCCACAGTATATTCTATCTATCTATCTATCTATCTATTGCCTGACGCCGTGATCCCCGAAGGGGTGGCCACGAACGAACCGCCCCCATGCACCTCTGTCCCCAGTCAGTCGACGCCCCTCCCCCCAACCAGCACCGCCTTCATTCATGTAGTTCCTCACTCCATCCTTCCACCTCATATTCGGTCTACCTCTCCCCCTCTGTCCCTCCACCTCGCTCTCGTACACCCTCTTAGTCATTCTCTCGCTTTCCATACGTTCCATATGGCCGAACCATCTCAAGTTGTTCCTTTTCACACTTTCCAGCACATCTACCTCCACACCACACCTCCTTCTTACTTCCTCATTAGTCTGTCTATCCCTCCATGTAATTCCGCACGCACTCCTTAAGTAATTCATTTCCACTGCTCTCACTCTTGGTCTGAGTCTCTCAACCAACGTCCATGCTTCGCTTCCGTAAGTCAGTGTCGGGATTACCACACTGTCATGCAAGGACTTCTTCACTTCCATACTGACCACCCTATTTCTTGTTACTGCTTTTAGCGTTCCTACAACCCTCTTCCCCTGTTGTACCCTCTCCCGCACCTCTTCATCCATAGTCCCATCTTTACTCAACACACTGCCCAGATACTTAAAAGAGTTGACGATCTCCATAGCCTGACCGTTCAGCTTCACCTCACACTCTGTGACTTCACCCCTTTCGAAGACCATAACCTTGCTCTTCCCCGTATTTACCTTCAAATTCCGTTTTTCGCACACTGTTCCAAACTCATTTACCAGACCCTGCAACTCCCATTCATTATCACTCATCAGAACTGTATCATCCGCAAACAGCAGTATAGGTAGCTTCCACTCAATTCCCTCCCTTTTCAGCGATACACCAACATCCACTGCTCTTGATAGTATTTCTTTCATAACTCCATCCATATATACAGTAAACAACCACGGGGACATCACACACCCCTGTTTCAAACCAACATTCAGGTCAAAGAACTCGCTCTGCTCACTCTCCACACGTACTGCCGCCTTTGCACCCTCATACATGCTCTTCACTGCTTTCAGCAACTTGCCCTCTACTCCGTATATTCTAAGTACTTTCCACAAACCTTCTCTATCCACTCTGTCATAGGCCTTCTCCAAGTCCATAAAGGCAACATACACCTTTTGTTTCTTCTCCAGATACTTCTCCACAACACAATTCAGGGTAAAAATCTGATCTACACATCCTCTTCCCTTCCTAAAGCCTCCCTGCTCGTCGCCTATCCATTTCTCCGTTCTCACTCTCACTCTCTCAATCACTACCCTACTGTATACCTTCCCTACTACGCTTAGAAGACATATTCCTCGGTGGTTACCACACACTCCTCTTTCCCCTTTGCCCTTATATAGGGGGACTATTATGCCAGTCTTCCAGTCATCGGGTGCACTCCCCTTCTCCCATGCTAGTTTGCACATTTTCCATACCCATTCTATCACTATCTCACCACCATACCTTAACATTTCCCCACACACTCCATCTGTTCCTGGTGCTTTCCCCAACTTCACTCTTTTCATGGCTTCCCACACTTCTGACCTCCTGATCCCCACCTCCTCCTCCACTACTTCTCTTCTTCTCCCTCCCATACCATATCCAGCTATGTTTGCTGGCTCTTCATTCCTTTCATTTAGCAACTCACTGAAGTACTCCCTCCATCTTTCGACTCTCTCTTGCTTCTCGGCTAGCATTCTCCCATTCTTATCTTTCACACCCTTACTGTTTCCCTTGCTACCTTCCCTAACTTTCTTGACTTCTTTCCAGAACAGTTTCTTACTCTCCCTCCATTTTACACTCAGATTCCTTCCAAATTCCTCATCTACTCTTCTCTTACTTTCCTTCACTACTCTCTTCACCACCCTCTTACTCTCCACGTACCTCGCTCGTTTCTGTCTCTCGGAATCTTCATTCCCTCTACTACCCAACCACTCTCTATATGCTTTCTTCTTTTCTTCCACAGCTATTCTTACCTCTTCTGTCCACCATGCTGTACCTTTCACTCCCCTCCCTCTTCTCCTCACTCCACACACCTCCTCACATGCTGCACATATCTCATCCTTAAACACCTTGCTCATCTCCTCCACTTCCTCCATAACTTCCAGGTCGAACCCACCTAGTCGTCTTTCCACTGCTCTCCTGTACTCCTCCCTGACTTCCTCCTCCTGCAACCTCTCCACCCTCCTCACCATTCCACCCTCCTCTCGCCTCCCTCCCGCTCTCCTCACCCACTTCTTTTGTATCCTAACCTTAGCTACCACTACATAATGATCAGACTGACCCCCTCCAATACCCCTATACACCCTAGCATCCATCACAGATTTCTTCATTCGTTCATCCACACATACATAATCAATCAATGACTTTCGTTCCACCACTGTCTTATCCTTCATCGTCAACATCCGTTTCCACGTGTACCTGTGGATCATTCTGTGTCGGAAGAAGGTGTTGGCTATCCACAGCCTCCTCCCCACACATACGTCCACAAGTGCACTACCATTCCCATTCACCTCTGATGGTACCCCCCACCCTCCCACCACTCCCTCAACTTTCCTCTCACCAACCTTACCATTCATATCCCCAATCAGAAATATTCTTTCGTTCTTGCCAAACTTCTCCAGGCACGCCTCCACATTCATCCAGAACTCCTCTTTCTTTCTTTCAAGTATATCCTCTGTCGGGGCATACACGCATACAATCACCCACGTTTGTATTCCTACTTTCATTCTCACCCACACAATCCTTGAACCCACAGACCCATACTCTCTTACACATTCCTTCCATTTGCTACTTACAAACAAACATGCACCTTCTCTCGCTGTTCCTTCACTCACTCCAGCACACACACCCATTCCACACTCCCACTCTCTCACATCTGAACCTTTCCATTTGGTCTCTGTCATTCCACATACATCCAGCCTGGCATTCACTAACACTTCCAGAACCTCTCTCTCTTTTGTGCCATCATTCATGCCACTAACATTCCATGTAGCCATTCTCAGAATGTCCGAAGGCATGTCCTTAGTCGGTCGTGGTTCGTCAACGTTGGTTCCGTCCGCATCCGAGGCTGTTCGTTCGTTTTTTTTTGCTTAG